>JBBBDQ010000233.1:3345000-3417500 GCA_037127315.1 Ascarosepion bandense | reverse complement strand
ACACACACACACGTATATATATATATATATATATATATATATATATATACATACTAGCTGTATAGTTCGGCGTTGCTCGGTTTTTTTTTATTGTTTATGTTGAAATGGCAAGGTCAAGTGCTCATTCAACAAATTCCAGTATGATGTTGCCATGGCTCGTAAGGTAAAAAAATGGAAAGGATTGATCTTTTTTGTATTTGTAAGACTGGATTTATGCATGGTCAATTTTGCCAATAAACAGGAATGATGTAAGGGGAGTCTGTAATGTGATGCAATGATATTGTGACGCAGAAGAAGCGGTTGCATTGTTTCTGCAATGGCGGTGGGGCTGGCATCTTGTAGAAAACGTGAAATTGTTATGGTGTATGATAAGGTAGAAGTTACAAAAAAAACCTGACTTTGTTGGAATACAACTAAGCGTTTTGGAGAAATAAACGATTCCACAAAGCAAGATTTTTGCCACACCCTGTGTGTCAATTGAAATTTTTGTTCGTATATCAAGGCATCAGACATTAGTCTACTAGTGACTCGATTTTGATTGAGTTTGAGTGAAGCATCTTGGAGAAATGCATAAAAGTGCGCAAAAGACGACTCGAAATTATAATTGTCGTTGACTTTTTACGAACCCTGTACATTGATTCGAAAATGTTTGTGTACATCAAAGGCTCAGACCTTGATCTACTAGTTCCCCAATTTTGGTCAAATCCGCATAAGGCGTCTCGGTGGAGAAGAGTTCGTAAATTCTAAGCCTTTTAGTGAGTTCTACTGTACCCTGTAAATCAAAGGACAAGTCACGCAATTTCGGTTGAAATCGGACCAAGGGTTTCGGAGGAGTAGGATTCGTTAGAATGGAGTCACACAAACACATACAGAGACATGTCCATTTTTATATATATAGAAGATATAAATTAAAATTGTAATAACTCTCTAAATACGTACCCCTATCTTTTCCGTAACTGACTGTTCTATGTAATACAATGTTCAAGTAGAGTTTACGAATACTGTAAAGAATTCTTTACTTTCTTCCTCACCCCGTCTGAAGATTGTATTACCACTTGAAACTGTCAGTCGCGGATAGGGGTACGTGTTAAAAGAGTTAATATATATATATATATATATATATTTAAAACAAAGATTATATTTTGACCCCAAAAATAGTCGGCTAGGTATTTCTAAAAAAAAAGATTTTAAGGACAAGCAACCATTGTAAATTATAGTGCTCTATATGAAAATTTAGAGCATTAGTAATAAATATAATAAAACAAAATTAAATTAAACGGGCATTTATATTGCTTCGAGTTTAAGTTTCGCGGAATTACATCTACTCATCAGGAGGCCTGGTTGTAAAATTCGGCTTAATTTCAGAAATGATAATTTTCTTAAAAACAATTTTCTATCGCGTCAACTTAATTTAAATTGTTATTCATTTTCAACACACACGCACACTCACACGCACACACTCATTATATATATATATATATATATATATATATATATATATATATATATATATATATGTTTAGATATAAATTAAATATTAAATTTGTTTTTTTAATTCAAATTACATTGCGAATGGAAATTTCTCTGTTTCGAGATTTCTATTTTGTTATCAGGCAATGTTAGATCATTGTTGTGAAAATGATTTTCATTTAAATATAATACGTTTGTTATTTATAGATATGGGAAGACAGAAGATGCTCTACAGTAATTATTGTATTGAGCACTTCTATAAAATTGTAAGACTGTTGCTTCTCTTCACCTGTATATATATATATATATATATATATATATATATATATATATATATATATATATTTTTCACAGATCTATTTCTTGGGATCGCTATCTGTTTCTCTCTTTCTGTCTCTCTCCATATATATATATATATCCGAGTGAATGCAGAACGAAGAAAGAATTCTCACAACGTCCAAAACATTAATTTAAAACAGTGCTTGATATATAATATATAGAGCTGTGAATATTTATTATAAATTATATTTTAGAACATGTACATATAGAAAAATTATGTCAGTCAGTTAAGTGTCATACGTCATACACGCTTGGGCGATCATGTCTCGAAAGAGACATGACTGACTGCGCAGAAGATTATCCCGCAGTAGGTTGCCATTGCTTTCTGCGGTAGACTGGTTGCCGACCAAGGCTATAGAACCCAATCTGTCCTGCTATTTAACCCATAACTGGAAGGAAGAGACGGATTAATACCTTTCCCAAGGGTATTTGCGCGTAAGTGAATACAATGGATTCAACTAGAATTCGAACTCGGCTACCACTGTACCACAACACATGTTCTAAAATATATATATATATATATATATATATATATATATATAGAGAGAGAGAGAGAGAGAGAGAGAGAGACAAATTTACGTAGTGTGTCACATAGATGAATTTTAGTTGAAATTATCACTGTATAAGCTAGATGTATGTCATTAATATTTACCACTGAAGTGCTGTGCAGAGGAAGGATATAATGTTGAAAAATTATTTATGTAAAACATGCATTATCCAGCACTAGGTTGCGTAAATTGTTCTACCTACATTTGTGTGTGTGTGTGTGTGTGTGTGTGTGTCTGTGTCTGTGTGTGTGTGTCCCAGTGTGTATGCCCCTGTGTATGTGTGTGTGTGTGTGTGTCCCAGTGTGTATGCCCCTGTGTGTGTGTGTGTGTGTGTGTGCGCGCGCGTGTGTGTGTGTGTGTGTGTGTGTGAACATCCCCCTCCATTAACAATGAAAGTCTATATTTGTGCGTTTTAGTACGTCCGTTCCCATCCGTGCACATTTCTATGGAGTGCATTGTAGGTAAAAGTGCTTCCCTTTTATCCTCAGGTGCTAAAACATTGATCTCATCAAACAGCTGCCATCCCAAGATGGCGGAGAGAAAACTTGAGAGCCAAACTGTCATGGCTACCTACTTACCAGCCGTGTTTCTTTCTCCCTTCCCGTCGTCAGCGTTCAATCAATGCCCGCAATTGTGCATCTTTATTTGTGTTTATGTACATCACCTCGCCTCGGGCCATTCTTTATTTTCCTTTCCTAATCGTGACTCTCGAAGCGCTTGAAAATCGTTCTCTTAATCATTTATTTGCGTATCAGCAATGGGGAAAGTCTTACTAGGTAAAGATTATGACTCTGTTTTTAAATTTCTGTTGTAATGGATATTGCCTCGGAATGAGAAATCGGAGATCCGAGTTCGAATTCCAGTCGAATATATTTTATTCACTTACACACAAATACTCTTTCGAAAGGTATTAATTCATCGCTTCTCCCTTTAGCTATGGGTTGAATAGCAGGACAGATTTGGTTCTACAGCCCTAGTTGATAACTAGTTTACCGCAACCTACTGCGGGAAAATCTTTTGCTTATTCAGTCATGTCTCAAAAAGACATGATCGCCCAAGCGTGTATCATGTATGGCAGTTAACTGACTGACTGACTAGTGGTTCAATTTTCTTGGAATATATTTTTCTGGCAGCCTGCATATTTATAAATAAAGAATGAAAGTAATCTCGAAAAACATGCTTGGAAGTAATTGTTAAGAGACTAGCAAACAAAAATCATTAGTTGTTTTTGCTAATATTTTGTTGTTTACTTACATTATTGTAATAGTAATATTAACCGTTTCCTTATAAGGAAACACTCGGTATTCGTTAACCAATGCTACTTTCTGTTGACATTTATAAAATCTTTCTTTTAAAACATTATCAAGGAATTGTTTGTTTTGGTTTCGTTTGTTTTACGGTATATCAACCGCTTTGGGTCATTTAATGCGGAAGCATTAGTTCCTTCAAAAACGTATTTTTGTAGGTAACATTTTTCCTTCAAAAAATGTACTTTTGCTGGTAACAATTTTCCTTCAAAAATGATTTCTTTATATTTTTCATTTAGAAAAGTTTTGTTGTTAATATTCTTCCTTCAAAAAAGATTTTATGTATAATTTTCATAAAAGTTTGTTTTTACACTTTCATAGTGTTTTGACCCCCCCCCCACCTGTCTAGAGGGTTAATTATTTGCCCATAGCTGGGACCCTAACAGATGCTAACACTCCGGGTCAGAGTGGACCTGAGAACAACAGCAATTAAGAAGTTGTTCCATGCCCCTCATAACCTCCTAATCACAGGCTTTGCTGCCGGATGCAGTTTACCGTCATGCCCAGGACCCATTTTTAAGGAAAATAGGTTTCTTAAGTTCACTAACTGTTATTGATCTATCCAGTATTAATGGAGGTTTCCTTCCTAAACTTTTGTTTGAAATACTGTTAGCCGTTAACGTCATGATTATGTCATTAATTTTTCGTCGAATTATATGCGTTAACGTTTCTAGATGTTAGTGGTGTTAAAAGTTCTCAAGTGATGTGATTTCTGCTATCTGGTACAGTGCTTTATCGGTGATTCAATAGCTCTAATCTAGGAGTTTAGAAGATTCCCCTTCAGGTTTCATTTGCATGTTAGCATTTTAAACATTGATTTGAGATAAAGGTTGGAAACAGCTGACAGTATAGGTATTTCTGATTTAGAAACATTATAGAAACCAAAATAAGAAAAAAGGACCATTATTCTGTGGATTATATGAACTGGCAATAAAATAGCCAGAAAAAACAAAAGAAAAGAAGAGAAAGAGAAAAGAAGAAGAGATAAAAAGACAGCTGTATTTACTGAGTTCAGCGCAACTTCGCACAGAGGAATGAGTTTTAAGGTCACTATTCAAGATCAAAGTAACTGAGAAAATACTGGAATGTCCAAAGGGAAAAGCAATATCCAACAAATATGATCTATCTATCTATCTATCTATCTATCTATCTATCTATCTATCTATCTATCTATCTATCTATCTATCTATCTATGTCTGTCTGTCTATCAAAATGAAACATATATGAAAAGAATGACAGACAGGAATCAACTGAGATAGATAGATAGATAGATAGATAGATAGATAGATAGATAGATAGATAGATAGATAGGAACAGAATGAGATAAAAAGAAACAGACAGAAATAGATATGAACAGACTGACAGATTTGAACCAACTGAACGAAGAAAATATTTGCAACGTTCAAAATCTAAACTTATTTATAAATGGAACTGTGTGTGTGTGTGTGTGTGTGTGTCCGTTACCTATGGACTCCGAAACGGCTGAACCGATTTTCTTGAAAATTTACACAGTTGTACTGTAAGCGTATGGGCGAGTGTTCTTAGGTTTTGTGTCGAGATACCCCCGATAAATATCGAAAATCGATAATCGAAAAAATCGAGTTATAGGAAGGAGTGGTCCGATTTTAATCAAATTTGATACACTCATAGACAAAGACATAAGAAACGATATTCAGAAGTTTCAAGGTTGCAGTTCTTACAATAGTGCAGAAAATCGATAATATATATGTATAAAAAGTAAGATGTTTGTGTGTGTGTCTGTTTATCTACCTGTATGTCTGCCTGTATTTTTTCAGCCCTTTTATTTTAGTTTTTGCTTTGTGTTTGGCTCTAAGTAGGATCATGGATTAGTTTTAAAGATTTCATTACACCCGAGCAACGCCGGGCTATACTGCTAGTATTAATTTAAAACAGTGCCCAATATATAGAGCACTGAATAGCTATTATATATTATACTTTACATGTACATGTTCTAAAGTAAATTATACTTTACTTGTACATGTTCTAAAGTATAAATTATAATATATATATATATAACTGTTACAAGACTGTATATTTTGTTTTGACATTGAAAAAGAATGTCTCGTCAGGTAGTTAGTAATGATGATAATATATATATATATATATATATATATATATATATATATATATATATATATATATATATATATATGTAACAAAGTTGTGGAACTCATAGGTTTTTTAACCTGTTGTTCATGCATTTACTTTCATAAAGAGTGCTCGATACAAACGTAGATCATTAAAATTATTGTTAATAAAAAGTTGTTACAATGGTTTATAAATTCATAGTATCACTACACAAAAAGTTTCGCGTTTCGAAGCTAACCTTGTTTTTGGTTGCTTTTCATCTGGTGAAGAAGTTAGAATCCAACTTCTTCACCCGAAGAGAGGCAACCTAAATACAAGGTAAGAAAAGATTTTAATAATTTTTGATTTAATTTTTTTATAATAATATAACTCTTATCGAATCTAAACTAGTGATAACTAATCTAATGTAAGAATTTCAATGCACTGTACAAAATTGTGTTTCTTGTCATAAATTAATTACCTATATTTGCCATACTACCATTTCCCTGATAGATGCCTTACATGCCACTTATCTAGTAATAATAGTGAAATAAAAAGAGTTTTTATTAATCCATAACTTACAAAAAGTCTTAAGAAACATTTTGGTTGAAAATACAAAAATACTATTTAAATCACAATATCAAAGGCACCTCGTTATAAGATAAGCACTATATATCAAAAAGTTTTCACCTACAATCAACCTTACATAATTTAACAGTGGAAATGAAGTTTTGAAAGTTAAAAGAGAGAGAGAGACAGAGAGAGAGAGAGAGAGAGAGAGAGAGAGAGACGCTCACACGATGCCCGCTGCGCGAATCACGTGACAGCTTTAAAGTACTCTCTTTTTGAAAAAAAAAACAAAAAAAACTCTAGAAACAAAAAAGTACATTACAGTCAAACATGATAACATAACAACGCCGGGAAAATAACATCCTTTAAAATGGCCAGTGAAGAGGCTGAAAGTCGAAAATTATAAAGCCTTTATACATTCATTATCGTCAGCAAAAAGGAAACATGTAAGAATACTAGAAAAAATAAATAAAAAACTACTAAAATTTTCCTTGTCGAAAGATTGCTTCCCACATATATATATATATATATATATATATATATATATATATATATTGGTCATAAATCCGAAAAATGATTTGATGGTAAATCTTCAAAGAAACCTATTAATATTAGATATTATCACTGATCCAGTCAAAGGATTCAATGTAATTATATTTATTTATTTAAAGAACTAATACTTATTACTTATAAAAATTCAATATTTCATATTTAGGATGGCCATTTCAACAGGTATTTTTAAACAGCCATCTCGTCAGCGAAACCAGAATATTATGGGAAAATATTTTCCCATAATGTTTTGGTCTTGCTGATGAGATGGCTGTTTAAAAAAATAAAAAATTCATGATATATTGAATTTATATATATATAGTCATCCGCAGACAGATCTGTTTCGCTGTATCACAGCTCATCAGTACGGTTAGATTCCGATTGCTTTTAAACCAGGAGGGAAACCCGACAGAAGTGGCGTCAGTCGGCGATTTTATCTCTGGGCTATGGGCGTTCGGTAGAAGAAGGCAGACATTTTAAGCGTATATATATATATATATATATATATATATATATATATATGTATATATATATATATATATATATAAAATTTCATAATTTTAACATAAACAGAAACATAAGCATAGATAGATAGATAGATAGATACTATCCGTAGTTCTTTCTACATGGGTATATGGATTACATAAGAAAATTATTTTTTATGCATATTAGATTATATATCTTTGTGCTCACATATATTCTTGTGTGAGCGCGTTCGTGTGTGTGTGTGTGTGTGTGTGTGTGTGTGTGAATATATATCAGGTCTTATCGTATAGCTTTCTGAGCAGATTTAACAAGCGGTTGCTCTAGATCGCCATATCTATCTTCTCTCCTTCCACAGACACTTCGTTTCTCTGACAAAATGAATGGTAAGTTGTGTGAATGGAAGCGGATCGTTGATTATGATTGGCTAACATTCAAGTTTCGGGTAACGAACTACAAGATGTTTGTTTACGAGCCACCTCCGCCATCAACTGTTCACGTTTTTTTTTTTCCTTGTTTTATGAGAAAGGAATGCAAGAAAGCATTTTACCTTGCCGTAATTCTTACAGTATAAAAGATTACAGACTGGTGTTCACGTACTTAGGCGCTGATATGTTTATGCTTAAATATGTGTGTGTGTGTGTGAGAGAGAGAGAGAGAAAGTGTGTGTGTGTGTGTGTGTGTGTGTGTGTGTGTGTGTGTGTGTGTGTGTGTGTGTGTTCAATTTCTCTGAGGATGGGTTAACTTTTAACTTCAAATATGCTTATATCTGTATACATATTGATGGTTTCGGTCTGAAAGTACTGCTAATAACTCCTTTCAAATCCATAGACAAATCCTACAGATGCATAATGGGATTTCTTCCTAGCCAATAAAAATAAACAATTCTCGTTCTTATCGACACATATTTTTTTCTTGGCTCTACGTTCGAAGACTACAACCACTTGACTGAATCTCTTCTCTCTCTCTCGCTCACTCTCTCTCTCTCTGTCACTTTCCCTCCCTCTGTGAGTGTGTATGTGTGAATACATATTGTCTTATAATTGTTTTGCTTTGCCTTGCATTGTCTTGTCTCGTATTATTTTACTCTGTTTTTCTTAAGAATTTCGTCTATTCGGCTTAGCCATGTCTGTTTCCTCGACAAGGCGTGTGTGTATGAGGCTTCAAGAGTATCCCTACGATAATTTCTCTCCATGTGACATGGTTGTTGACAACACACTCATGTATTAGGATTAGAATTTCAAGGAGGCTCAACAGTCAATAAGTTAAATACAAAGGCTAATTTCATGGTATAAAACAAAGGAAAATTACCTGCAAGAAAAATTTTTTTTTTGGTCTCAGTCTCCGCGAATAACTGTTAACCGTCTTCTCAATTTACAAACAAATCCTACAGGTGTCTACTGAGATTTCTTCCTAGCCAATAAAAATGGACAACTCTCGGCCTTACCCACACATGTTTTTTTCTATTTCTTGCCTTGATGTTCCAAGACTATAACCACTTGACTGTATCCCTTCTTTGTGTATGTGTGTGTACGAACACGGTTTCTATTTTGTGAGATTTTTATTTTGTTGCTGTCTTATACATCCTTGTGCAAATTAATTGAAACAAAACGAATAATGTCTTCCTTGGATCTTTCACACTTTTCCTGATCACGTATACGTCGTCTCTTAACGTTGTTTTTCTCTTCTGATCGCGTTTTCCTTTACGTTTTGGACTGATGGATCCAGTTTGTTTCTTCGCCTTGATGACACGGCTGAGAGTTAAAAGGCTGACACCAACAATATCCGCGATCCATCTGTAAGGCTTGCCAGTGTGTTCGTGCAGCATTACAATTTTCGTAGACTTTCTTGGAGTTATGCCCATCGCAGACAATGGCCGTAAGACAACTAATCGACAGTCGAGACAATCGTGTCTGGGCGTGATAAAAATCGGATGCAATCACGGTTGAAGCAATATTTTTCAAGGCCAAACAAATTTCATCGTACACCCCGAAAATAGATTCATATTAATGCGCACCATTGCAAATCACATCATCTGCGGAAAAAATAAAAATCGATTACACTCTGTCACTCCAGTGAGTGTAAGGTGAAAAAAAGGAAACTAAAGCAGTTGTTTCAATTAATTTGTACAAAGGGTGTAGTTGCTTTGCTTTGCGTTGCATTGCCTTGTTTTGCCGGACATTGCTTTGTTTTGTATTATTCTGTCTCGTATTATTTTGTCCAGTTCTTATAATTATTGTTGTTGTTGCTATTAAGAAGTTTATCAATTCCACTTGAAAATGTTAGTTTATTCATTAATTTAAGCATATATGTATTGCATATACTTGTGTATGTTTGGATATATTGGGCTCATGCAAACCTTTCTAGCCCCATTTTTACCTTCAATGTAAGGAAAATCTTTTGAGTTCAATCTTTTCCATCTTTTCAATTTTGAGTTCAATCTTTTTTTTTTTTTTTTTACTTTTTTGCATGTGCTTGCGCGTGCATACGTTTTGAAGACTGTCAGCGATGATTTTAATTTATTTTGATGAAAATCATGGTGGAATCTAAAGTACGTATTCGAAACTGTTTTCAGAGCTCTCCACAGCTTCATATGCTTTGTAACTCTAATCAATAGCGAGAGAGAGAGAGAGAGAGAGAGAGAGAGATTTAGAAATGGATTGAAAGAATTCAACCATATATACATACATACGTACGTACATACATACATACATACATACATACATACATACATACATACAGATAGATAGATAGATAGATAGATAGATAGATAGATAGATAGATGAAATTTTGTATCTGTAAAAGGACAATATAAATAATGACAAATAGAAAGCTTATCTAAGCTGACGCGTTTATCTTGATTAACTCCATCAGCTGACAAAACGTGACGGCTAAAAGAAGCTTTCTTTTGACCTATATTCATTGTCATTTATTCATATATATATATATATATATATATATATATATATATATATATATATATATATAGTCATATCTAAACATATTTATAAATGGAACTTTGTGTGTGTGTGTGTGTGTGTGTGTGTATCCGTTATCTATAGACTCCGAAACGGCTGAACCGATTTTCTTGACAATTTACACAGTTCTACTATAAGCGTCTGCGAGTGTTCTTAGCTAGGTTTTGTGTCGAGGTACCCCCGATAAATATCGAAAATCGATAATCGAAAAAATCGGGTTATAGAAGGTGTGGTCTGATTTTAATCAAATTTGATATACTCATAGACAAAGATATAAGAAACGATATTCAGAAGTTTCAAGGTTGCATTTCTTACAATAGTGCAGAAAATCGATAATATATATATATATATATATATATATATATATATACATATAAATATATATAAGGCAAGATGTTTGTGTGTGTGTCTTTTTATCTGCCTGTATGTCTGTATTTTTTTCAGCCCTTTTATTTTAGGTTTTGCTTCGGGTTTGGCTCTAAGTAGGTATAATTGTAGTTCTAGATCTCAGCCATGACACCATTTACACAGAGGACTTATTTAGCACTCAAAATTCAGTTTTTTTTCATCATATCACCCCAAGCAAGGCGGTAACGCCACTGATGTGCAGGGGGCTACATAAGAGTGAGAAGATTAGAAAAGAGAAGACCAGAAACCGCATCCTAAACAGGAAACAAGGGATGAGCCTCTTCACCTGTTCAATAGATGTGGGTGGAGTGTGAACCGGGCGAGAGTTTAGTCTATCTACTCCAATTACGACGAAAAAACGTATTTGATATCGATACCAAGAAATCAAAATTTGACTTACATCCATTCATTTTTCTTTCAGTCTACGGTTTCGCTTTAACTGGAAACAACTATTGCTTTTTAGACTTTCGTGCCAAAGTCCAAAAAGTCTGAGCTCCAGGACCATGGATTAGTTTTAAAGCTTTCATTACACCCGAGCCAACGCCGGGCTATACTGCTAGTATATATATATATATATATATATATATATATATATATATAACGTAGAATTCTATATAACGTAGAATACTTAATATATAAGTCAGGTAAATTCCGATGTGGTCTCGAACTCCAAAGAACTCAATGTTAAAATTTATTTGTTTAATTTAACAGAGTGATATAATTTAGAAAATGTTTTTACAATTTCATGGGTAATACGTATTTCGCAGCCGAGAAAAAAGTCTGCTCATCAGACCCAAAAGGTAGGTAGGTGTGTGTGTGTGTGTGTGCTTATTTAAATTCTTAGACCTAGATTGATATAGATTCCTCTATACGTTTGCCTCTTTCTTTCCTACTTTCTTTCTTTCTTTCTTTCTTTCTCCCATTACTTTTAACAATTATAAATTACGCCCCTTTAATTTTTCATCTCTGCATTGTTAATTTTTTAATTTTTATTTTTAATTTTATATTTTATTACTTAATTTTTATTTTTATTTATACTTTAAAAATTTTATTTTTTTATCTACATGCAATATTAGAATATTTCAGTTTTAATTTTTATCTACCTGTAATCATAGAATATTTATAATTTTAATCTTGTTATTAAAAAAGCAGCGACTTAACTTCATAAAATTTAATTCCCATGAACATCGAGTGAACTTAAGTACAAATCTATTAAACTGTCAATTTGAAATATGCACCTGATGATTGCATAACACATGAAACTCCGAGTGGTGCCATAGACGTAGGACAATATGTATATTTATTAACATCTATTTAATACAGCTCTGTTCATACATTGAGCACTGTTTTATTAACACCTGAATAATAATACTATATAGATGTACACTCTCATATATATATATATTTATAAATTCACGTCACTATATATATATATATATATATATATATATATATATATATATATGCTGAACAATATTGACGATAAAGCGTTTACAGATATAAAATATGTGGATCGTTACTACCAATTCCACCTTTTGTACGATAGTCATATGATAGTCTGATGATCGTTGAACGTGTGAAACAGCCAATCACTCTGCAATATTTATTTCTTTATCCATTCCCTCCCCTCATTCTTTCTTTCATCATATATATATATATATATATATATATATATATATATACTGCTGCCACATCTGGTCGGGTGCCCCTGTTATTCTCCTCGGGGTTCTTTACAAAATACAGCGAAGAATCTGTAATGTGATTGATACCGACTTAGCTGACCGCCTGCATTCACTCTCTCACCGGCGTGACGTGGCTTCCCTGGCTTCTGCTCTGATGAACTTAAATCACTGGTGCCTCCCAGGTGTGAATTTGCATGAAATACTAGATTGACAACTAGGTCCCACCCTTTTACAGTGAGACCGATGAAATGTAACCGCAATTTCTACTCCAACAGCTTCTTTTCTCGCACTTCCCGCCTGTGGAATTCCCTTCCGCATGCTTGCTTCCCCGACGGCTACAACCTCCAGGAGTTTAAATGTAGGGTCAATAGACACCTCCTCCTAACACACTAACTCACACCCATTCTCTCCAAATCTCTCCATATGTACATCCTAACTCGTCTATCACCCTCCTGACATTTCCTATATCCAATCGCTCTGTGTAACCCCCTGCCCTATAGTGGCAGTGGAATGCCTTGCTTGGGGTGATATGATTAAATATATATATATATATATATATATATATATATATATATATATATATATAAATTTCGTGTATCGAGGCAACAGATGATTTTCTAAACATATACTGTTAAATATAAGAGACAATGAATGTCTATTATGTTTAATCATGAGCCGTTCTAAACATCGTATCTAAACACCAAAAGCTTAGAACCAACTTAAAAAATTATCCCAACGTTGGAGAATTTTTGTCTTTATTTTCACCTGAAATTAAAGCCCAAATACGATGTTTAGAACGGCTCATGATTAAACATAATAGATATTCATTGTCTCTTATATTTAACAGTATATATATATATTTCATTTTTAAACGAATTATTTCGCTACCTTGGTTTCTACCAATGAGTGGTGTCTTCAGGTGATTTTTTGCAATTCTTTTATTAAAAATTATAAAAAAATTATTCAAAATCGCCTGAAGACATCACTCATGGTGAAACCAAGGTAGCGAAATAATTCGTTTAAAAATGAAAAATATTCAAAAGTTCTACAATATAATTGTATATAACACGTTTTAATACAAATGTGTACTGGTCTAACCCTATTAGGACCAAAAACTAAGTATTAAACTATCAATATATATATATATATATATATATATATATTAAATCACCTGGGAAGTAAACTGAACGACTAAAAAAGTAATAAATGACAGTCTGATCAGGATAGAAAAAAGAAAAAGCTTCAGTAAGAAGAAAATGCATTGAGAGTAACGCTAATTTTCTTCTTCTTCTTCTATGTGCCCTGTCCCTTCAGGACGTAGGCGATCATGGATCTCCACGTCTCCCTATCCCTTGTGGCTCTTAGTATGTTTGTTCCTGTTGCTCCTGGCAACCCCCATTCCGTCATCCACCTGATCAGACCCTGCAAATATGTTATCCGCTGCCTTCCTCTGTCTCTCCTTCCTTCTATCTGTCCAGTCAGTATCAGGTTCTCCAGGCTCACCTTCCTCATTCAGTTGTCTCTTCCTGATGCTCAGCATCAATTTCCTTTTTGTTGCCATTCTTTCTAACACTTCGTCGTTGCTTGTATGCTCAGTCCACGATATCCGTAGCATCCTTCTGTAGAACCACATTTCGGCCGCTTCCAGTTTTGTCCTCATTTTCGATGATATTGTCCAGCATTCACAGCCGTATTGAAGAACTGACATCACGTAGCAGTCTAGCACTCTTTTCTTCGTTTCTATTGAGATTTTCCTGTGTGTTAGTATTTTGCTCATCTTCTGGAACGCATCCTTACAATTCTTAAAAATAAACCCAAGAAAAGAACCATGCTCAATATCAGTGATCGTCGCACAAGAATTGTTTACTTAATGCGATATACGGGTCAGTAGAAAAATCTAAAATTCTATCCGAATAGGCCGATTTAAAGGATGGATACTGTCTGATGAGCAGATTTGGCATATCGAGAAAATCTGAAAGAGTGAATGTGCTTCAAAGGCAAATAGAAACATCTGATTATAAATCTATTCATAACCAATCGGTTAAAGTACGTGAATGCACGCTTGAGCATATGGTGGTTCCTCCTACAAATGGTCACGCAGGTTTGAAGCCTACTAAAAGCCACATTTTCTTTAATTAGTTTTCTCAAGCACGCAAGCTGGTAGACGGAATAAATTCTAGATTCATATAAATGGAGTGTCTAATCAGATACGGGTGTCTACTAAAAATGTTTTATGCAATGGATGTGCGTTGTGGTGCAGTGGATATTGGCTCGGAATGTAAATTGGGGAGCCGAGTTCGAATTCCATTGGAATTCGTTGCTTTCACTTACGCACAAATACTCTGGGGAAAGCTAGTAATCCGTCTCTTCCCTCCAATTATGGACTAAATAACAGGACAGATTGGGTTCTATACCCTTGACTGGCAACCAGTCTACCGCAGAAACCAGTGGCAACCTACTGCAGGATTATCTTCTTCCCAGTCAGTCATGTCTTCTTTGCAACATAATCGCTCAAAGCGTGTATCACGTATAGCACATAACTGACTTATATATATATAAAAGATAAGCCCATAATATTTTTCTACAAAAATGCCTTGCAATTCTTTTATATATCTCCGATTTCTCATTCCGTGTCGATATCCATTGCACCACAATGCACATATACATATTTTTTCTATTTCTTTTATTTTATTTTCTTATTATATATACATATATATATATATATATATATACTAAAATCTATCATTACTCTTTTTTCTAGCGTTTATATAGTATCATTCTGTTATTCACCCACTTCTTAGCAAGCAGCTCCTTTCCGATCTATACGACATACTGAACATATTAATGTGCATAGTTACATGCCCAGAAGATTACGGTCACGCATGAAACAGACAGTCGCCACTCGGTGTTGACCTCAGTGTCCACTTTTATATTTACATACGCTCTATCTCTGGCTATTGAGCACTTTTACCCATAAATATCGTATGCTTTAAAACTATATATATATATATATATATATATATATATGCTTACATTCTTACGTTCATACGCACCTATGCAAATGCATGAGATTGTTGATTCATCGAAACGGCATGCTAGATGATATTGCCTCTTAGCATCGTAGCATGTCTCTATTTACTGGTGAGGAAGAAGCTAATGATGCACCTGAAAGCCCCACCCTGAGCCTCCATATAGCACTCATTCCTGATATCGTTGACTTTACGTCAGCAATTCATCGTAGACTCTGCATCAGAAGCCGCCACTTATTTCTACATGCCGCTTCTACCTGACTATGGTTAGCTTTTTGTTTTGTCTCCCTGATTTTTCTAAAGAAATTTTTGGAGCACAGCACCAATGCGGAAAGTTACAAAACAAATCTACTAATGGCGATTTTCTAAGCGCAGCTTATATGTGGCACAAGGCCGAAAGTAAGGGACACCCAGTGAGGATCAAACAAATTTACTAATGAATTGCATTTTTGGAGCATCTGAAACAACGGAAATGTTATATGTTTTGGGGGAGAAAAGAATGAAGGAGGGGTCGGATTAATATTAGGTAAATATAAAAACTTTTTTAGACTACTAGTAATTGTCAGACAAAGTCTCTCCGGTGAATCTGAAAGGAAAGTTATTCAATATGTCGAATATAACTTTATATGCACTCATGTCAGAAACCACCAATGAAAAATTTAATAAAAAATGGAAGAAATTTACAAATATCAGAACAAGTCACAAGAATTTATCAATAGCATAAGGACCTAAATACAAAATTAGAGAGAGAACAATATAGTGAAATACTTAGTGGATATTGATTTGAATCACATAACGAGCAGATAAAAATGGATTCCTTGGTACACAGCATATGGCTGATTAAGCAAAACCAAGCAGGAGACATTTAAAAGCCGGACAGATTACATGAATTTTTGCAAACACAATCATGAATGTAAAAAAAAAAAAATGCTCAAGCGCTGACTGTGGGAGTGATCACTTCTCATTTACATGGAAAATTACGGGTAAAATTACAAAAATGAGAAAAAAAGCCCAAATAATGCCTCAATGCAACTCTTCCATTTGGTCAGAAACTGGTGTCTTAGGCGTAGGATACTAGTTAATGATTTAGTCAGACTGACCATGACAACAGGGTAGTTAGTTCGATCCTCACAGGGTGCCCAATACTTAGGGTCTTCAGGAAAACTAAGATAAGTTTACTAAACCACAACTTCATTACTAAACTAAAATATATGCATTCGTAGGTCAAATATAAAGCTTTTCGATATATCAAAGACTGAAAGGGGGAGGGGAAAAACCTTAAGAAAAACACGAGTAACAACAGCAGTAAAAGTTATCCTGAGAAAAGGAAAACAAGAGGAATTGCCCACTTAATGAAAGATATGAATCGAATAATGATGGGAAATATTGCAGAAAATATATGGTTAGAATGGCTTAATGAGAAATGGTTGGGCACCGAAAAGCTGCAAAACAAATGCAGCAGGTATTCCCGAAATGTGTTACAATTACAGTCGAATTTGTACTCAAATACTCTCGGGAAATGTATAAATATCTTTTCCCCCCTCCCCTACTCCTGCAATGAGTCAATTAGTAGAACGTGTAACATGAAAACCATTATTATCGCAAAAAATTTCTTACAGTCGAAAAGAGTTTCTAGCTTTAAATGACCCGCAAAAGGTTGGTAAGCCGTAAAAACAAATCAATTAATCAATCAAAAAGATAAGAAAGAAAAACATGACCAAAAAACGTGATCATCAAAAAGGTGTGTAAAATCTAAATTGGTGCTACTGTGATTTCGTTTTAGATTATATGTGTAAACTTGAAATGGAAATGACAATATATAGCTAATAAAAACATTTGGATATGATATCGACAACATTTCCTACTTGAAAATGGCCTGAGACAGTCGTAGAAATTCAATCAAAAACAAGACAAAAAACATAGACATTTCACCTGGATATTCAGTAAATCAGATAGATACAGCATGATTAAATTCTTGACCCCCATATATATATATATATATATATATATATATATATATGTGTGTGTGTGTGTGTGTGTGTGTGTGTGTGTGTGTGTGATTAAAGTTCAAATGCAGATAAAATATAGATCGGAATCTAACAGGGTGATAAAATAAAGAACAAATAAAAAACCCATATCAATATAACAGATATTTTTATTCCCCCCGCCCCCAACACCAAAAAAAATCAGGGCTAATTATAAAGATTTTACCTCAGGATATGTAACCCGGAATAGCTAAATGAAGAAAAAATATATTGAGAAAAGTTTCAAACTTCTCCACTACCCACAATAATTTAATAAATGAACGTAGCATCTACTCAAATATGAGTATCCACTAAAAATAAACTTAATAAAGTGATAATATATATATATATATAAACACACTCCAGGTGCGATGGGTAAATTGTCTCCATTTTATATTTTTAATTTTGCATTGTTTAATTTTTTTTTTTTTTTTTTTTTTTTTTGTCGACTGAATTGTCGACCGGAATAGCTAAATGAAGAAGAGAAATATATTGAGAAAACTTTCAAGCTTCCCCACTACCCACATCATTTTATCCTCAACCCTAAAAAATGAGCTTACAAAACCCATAAAGCCAAAGAAAACAGACTGCACCAATAACACTTCCAACAAAAATTACACAGAATTCATAATCCTGCCCGCCAACAGTCTTTTTATTAAACTCGCAAACAAATTAGTCATCCCTCATAATAAGTCAGTTGGAGATAAAATTAGGAAAAAATTATCCCAGCATCAATTCAAATCCCTGGATTTATCAAATAAATTGTTTACAATACAAAATATGTTTTTGTGGGTGAGACATCTACAAATACAAGAGAAAGACCTGCGTTTGGACAAACGATCTAACTCTCTCGTTTTACATCGAAGTGATGCCGCCCTAATGAAAAAAAGAATATAATTGTTTAAGGGGAAAATACAGTGAAGACTTAATAATACTATTATCAACTATAAACATACGCGTAAAACATTATGTTACATCAACATCTTTCTTTGAATCCATTCTTAAGGACTCTAACTTATATCTATCTAATACAGAAAATACAAGCTTAAAAATATTAGGTATTAATTAGAATGATATGACAACCTTCTGCGCTGGCCTAAACACACAAAGGTGAAGACATTAGAATTCCTTCTAGAAAGGCGCACATTACCATCCGATGCCCACTTAGAAATACAAGAACTTTCACACACTTACATGCACATAGAATTATGTACAGTTTTAATGCAGGTGACACGTATCCGGCCAATGAGAACTGACCAAAATAATTTGGAAAATACCAGGTTTCTGTCTCTTTGTCTGTTTTCTCTCAAACGAAGCTTTAATAGTAGTGAAACATTATTAATCCAAGAATTTAATTTATTAATTTCATACTTGTTCATTTTTCGTACCCAAACATAATGAAAGCAATTTCTAAAGAAGTAATGGATTTTTTATTTAATAATCGGATAATCACATATAATCATATTAATCACAGAGATATGAAATTTCGATCTACGATCGTTGGATCTACGGCGATTACTATGCCAGGGTGGGGCGCAGTTTGAATGCTGCCGGAGTGCGCATGTTTTTCATTAAGTTTTGTCGAATATTCAGGCCGGTAGACGTGAACAAATAAACATTCTGTTTAATAAATGAACGTAGTATCTACTCAAATATAAGTATCCACTAAAAATAAACTTGATAAAGTGATAATATATATATATATACAAACACACACCGGGTGCGATGGATAAATTGTCGCCATTTTATATTTTTAATTTTCCATTGTTTAATTTTTTTTATTTTGTCGACTGAACAGTGTAGTAGGGGCAGTTGGGTATCATCTGTGAAAAGAAAACCACCATGAAAAAATTAACTCCAGAAATTTGAAAAGAGCATGATATACCGCTTTGTATTTTTAGAGTGGCGGGTGTTAATTTGAGGACAATGCAGAGGATTCAGAAAGAGTTGGATGATATATCCAGTCAACACTATGGTGTTTAGAGTGATCAATAGTAATGATCACGTTATGATTCTATTCATCTTTCCACATGGCCTTAGACTTAATACGAAGACCTACATCAAGTGACTTGAGGTGGTAGCATTGCCCTGAGTCAATAGGGTGGCTGGAAGACCCTATGTCTAGCAGCAGGACATTGTACCATGCCACACACGCAGGAGAACACAGCCATGGTTGTCAGACAATTTCTACGATCACATCACCTCACATCTGGCCATCTAACTCCCCAGACTACAACCCCTTGATTCTTCTCTGTGAAATGCAGCTGAGCAAGAGAGTAATGAAACTCCTTGGAACACGAAAGATGAACTGAAGACAAAGATTATGGCATGACTCATCAACATAAACAAAGAGACCGTCCAGAAAAGCTGCAGAAGATTCTGAAGTCGTTTCGAAACCGTGGTTGAAGCAAATGGCGATTTTATTGAATAAATTTACTCATTAGTATCTTAAGATATTTTTAAGAATATATATATATATATATATATGCCTGCTATGAATGCTGCAAGATAGATATGAACATACTGAAACAGATTGATATATATATAATCAAACTGAGATAGATAGATAGATAGATAGATAGATAGATAGATAGATAGATATGAACAGTCTGAGATAGATAGATAGATAGATAGATAGATAGATAGATAGATAGATAGATAGATATTCTGTAGATAGACATGAAACTTAATATTAACTATATTTTACACCCAAATTATCATGTATCTTGTCTTTTGGCACTGAAAATTTTACCTTCAGGTGTAGCGATATTCATTTCATAACCGAAAAGACTAAATATTTGGTTATATTTTTTTTTTTACATTGACGGCTTAATATTCCAATCTCAGTACTGGAAACGTGTTGTGAATTAAACCCTTTGATACTCTTTAATGCATGACTAAGGCGTCTGTGCATTTATATAATTCTAAAATGTAACACGCAATTATATTCTTTAGTACTACTTTTTAGGTTCAATTTTGACATTATTTTTCACCTTTCCTTTACAGAAACAAACTCAGTATTTGTTAAACTTTCGTCTTGGACAATCGTTAGGGATATGAAATATAATTGGACAATTGAACGCTCAAAAAGTCCCCGTTACATGAGCGTTCTTAAGAAAAACGGTAAAATCGGTTATTGCAAATCGCTTGAAGACACCACATTGTAGAAACGTAGGTCGCATAATAACTCGTTTACAAATGAAGAATATTCAAAGGTTTTACAATATAATTGTATTGAACATTTTTTAATACAACTGTGTACTGGTCTAATTATATTATGATCAAAAACTAAGTAATTAAATAATCAATATATATATATATATATATATATATATATATATATATATATATATATATATATATATACGTGTGTGTATGCATGAGGAGAGATAGTTATTTCTGTGTGTATATTGATTGAGTACTTCTTTTTTACGGATTATTAACCCTGTGCAGGTTATTTAAAGATTTAAAAAAGTTTTTTTGAGTGTAAGCTTTTGGGGAGATTATATGTGCGTTGTGGTGCAGTGGATGTCGGCTCGGAACGAGAAATCGGAGAACCGAGTTCGAATTCCAGTTGAATTTGTTGCATTCACTTACGAACAAATACTCTTAGGAAAGGTATTAATCCGTTTCTCCCCTCCAGCTATGGGTTAAATAACAGGATAGATTGGGTCCCATAGTCTTGGTTGGCAACCAGTTTACCACAGAAGGAAATTGCAACCTACTGCGGGAAAATCTTTTGCCCAGTCAGTCATGTCTCTTTCGGGACATGATCTCCCAAGCGTGTATCACGTATAGCACTTAACTAACTGAATGGCTTGGTGATATGTCTTCCTCATTAATTATGGGGAAAATATGCGGATTCATAATTTTCCCAAGAGTATATGTTCGCGTAATTGAGTACAAATAACCCTTTAGAAATTGGAACTCATCTCTTTTTTTTAACAATTCCGAGCCATTATCTTTTACACCGCACGCACATCTAAGCTTACAGCACCTGGTATTCCCAAAACAATTCATCCAATTACTGACCTTAATCGGCCTTGTTTAAGTTAGGTGATCGTACGCGAAAATTATTTACATAAATATTAACATTTCTGTAAATAATTCAATTTTTCTCTAAAGATTCCTGATGAGTGGATGCAGAGTCAAGGTAGATAACATTTAGTTTTATTCTATTTGATAGATAGATAGATAGATAGATAGATAGATAGATAGATAGATAGATAGATAGATATGAACAGATTTAGATAGATAGATAGATAGATAGATAGATAGATAGATAGATAGATAGATAGATAGATAGATAGAACAGATTTAGATAGATAGATAGATAGATAGATAGATAGATAGATAATGAACAGATTTAGATAGATAGATAGATAGATAGATAGATAGATAGATAGATAGATAGATAATGAACAGATTTAGATAGATAGATAGATAGATAGATAGATAGATAGATATGAACAGATTTGATAGATAGATAGATAGATAGATAGATAGATAGATAGATAGATAGATAGATAGATAGATAGATAGATAATGAGCAGATTTAGATAGATAGATAGATAGATAGATAGATAGATAGATAGATAGATAGATAGATGGTGTAATGGTTAGTCAGCTTGCCTTGCTAGAATCGTTACAATTGAGTAGTGAATTCCATCCTCATTGGATGCTCCATACTTTCGGTCTTGTGCCACATCTAAGCTGCACATAGAAAATCGCTTGTCTCGCTAGATCTGTTACAACTGAGTAAAATATGATCCTTAATTGGTGCTCTATTGCTGTCTGCCTTTTACCACGTCTATGCTCCGCTTAATAAATTATTACATATATATTGCTGGGCAAATAAATATATATTGACAGCAATTCTTCAGATAGCTCTCTGCATATATAGATATGTGTGTGTGTGTGTGTGTGTGTGTGTGCGCGCACAGATCAGTGCATACCGTAAATAGTTGAACCAACACACATGGTTCTTCCTATTCACAGTCTTAACACTAAAACATAAATGTAAGCAGACCGTTTAGAGAGAGAGGGGAGAGGGAGAAAGAGAGAGGGACTGAGACTGAGAGAACGAAGAAAGAGAGGGTAAAGTAAGAGAGAACATGTATTAGAGAAAGAGAGAAAGAGAAGAAATCTTTTACCAAAAACCGGAAGTGTTGTGGCCTTAGCGCTCTTGAAACGCTGTCAAACGGTTCATCCCAGCTGGGTAAGCAATCCACTTAAATTATCCAGTAAATTGCTTCATGTAATCAGAGCAAAGCTAATAATAATGCCAATGGATGATAGGCGAAAATATTCCCGCCTTTTACTGACTACCACCAGACTATCTGAGTACCCTTCCTCAACACCATTCACCTCCCCTGCCTGCCTGCTTATCTATCTATCTATCTATCTATCTATCTATCTATCTATCTATCTGCCTCATTTCTTATCAAAAGGCCTTATATAGTAGTTCGTTCTTACAAAAGTATATATGCGCATACTTTCTCTTACATGTGAGCTTAGAGAAGCATGGAAGCTGAAACACTCGATTGAAGACACCCACCTGTTTGAAAATACACCAAACCAAATTGATCTTTCGAAATAAATTTCGAGAAATTTCGCTATTTATCGACAAAGACAAAAATAAATTTTCTATTTTGGTCTTATTCGCTTCCATATACAAGGTGCTACCCAAAATTCCGGAAAGAATTTGAACTGAAAAAAGCGATCCTAATATAATAGCATCAAAGTTACCATTTGGAGACAATGTTCTTTGAGTGGCAAATCTGCAGACAGCAATCGAAGGTGATTACTTCGAAACAGCGTGTAGAAACTAGGTTTTCTGGATGTAAATGTTGGTTTCACTGAAACATATTTTCTAATCGTCGTCGTCTTGCGTCCATTGGCCGAGATATAACTTACTACACCCAACCAGTATTCCCTGAGCATTTGGAACCCTGGCGCAGTTTTGTAGCGAAATTCATATCTTGTCAAATAGCTGAATACTTGATGCTTCGCCAGGGCTACCATGGGTGTTTTTATTGTGACACTAACACTACATGGGTTGCCTCCAGGCCCCATCCTGTTATTTAACCCACAACTAGAGGGAAGTGACGGATTAATATCTTTCCCAAGGGTACCAGTGCTTAAGTGAATGCAGGGTACTCAACTGGAATTCGAACTCGGCTTACCGATTTCTTTTTCCAGGCCGATATCCACTGCACCACAACACACATCACAACACACATCCGTTGCTTACGGCATATCACGTTGAATACACAGGTTCTCGTTCGATCACCGAAGTTAAGCAACGTTAAGCCTGATCAGTAGTTAGATGGGTGACCGCTTGGGAATACCAGGCGCTGTAAGCGTTCAGTGACGGAGTGATTTTCTGATATGTCATGTCGTTCCGCAACGTAGGCTATCATATCTCCACAAATTTTCTTGGAAAGCATAGTGAAGTGTTTAAGAGTTGGTATTCCCCCAGTTTCTAATACAATGTTGTTCTTCTTCTAGACTGGCATCTATCCAAGGCTAGAGACTCTAGTCTACCGTGCTATTTAAGAGATAGATTCATGTAAAGTGAAACCAGAAGACTAGGTTGAAATTTGAACACAGCTCTTCTGTTCCTCATTCAGAATGCCACCCGCACCTGATATAAACCCTTGAAAAAGAGTATCAAATGGAACAAGCTCTTGATAAGTTAATAAATAATGTTACTACCGATTTCTGTTTGCTAAGTGCCATACGTGATACACGCTTGGGCGATCATGTCTCTAAAGTGACATGACGGATTGGGCAGAAAATTTTCCAGCAGTAGGTTGCCATTATATTCTGCAATAGACTGATTGCTAATCAAGACTATAGATCCCAATATGTCATGCTATTTAACCTGTAGCTGGAGGGAAGAGACGAATTAATACCTTTCTCAGTGGTATTTGCGCGTAAGTGAATACAAAGAAATAAATTGGAATTCGAAATCGGCTCTCCACTGCACCACAACCAATTCTACTTTTTGTAAATGTCTTTATCTTTATTTAGTAGACCAAGCACAAAGAATTATATATATATATATATATATATATATATATATATATAATAGCAACAAATTATCCATCGCACTATATATATATATATATATATATATATATATATACATATATAGTGTGATGAATAATTTGTTGCTATTTTATATTGTTAATTTCGCGAATGTGTATTGTTTGTTTTTTACTTTGTCGACTGCATATTATG
Organism: Ascarosepion bandense; assembly: GCA_037127315.1. Classification (NCBI taxonomy): domain Eukaryota; kingdom Metazoa; phylum Mollusca; class Cephalopoda; order Sepiida; family Sepiidae; genus Ascarosepion; species Ascarosepion bandense. The sequence continues at coordinate 3,392,780 of JBBBDQ010000233.1, read as the reverse complement.
GTAGGGACAGTTGGGCACCTTCTGTAAGAAAAGCAACACCACGACGAAATTCGCTCTGCCAGGAATTTGTAAACGGCATGTTGTATTGCATAGTGTCTGGCATTAATCTGAGGCCAGTGCAGATGATTCGCAAAGTGACGGATGATATATCCAATCAATATTATGGTGTTTAGATAGATAGATAGATAGATAGATAGATAGATAGATAGATAGATAGATAGATAGATAAAAGCCAACTGACAGACAAATAAAAACCAATTGACATAGCTAGCTAGCTATCTAGCTAGCTAGCTAGCTAGATAGCTAGATAGATAGATAGATAGATATGAAGAAACTGAGATAGATAGATAGATAGATAGATAGATAGATAGATATGAAGAAACTGAGATAGATAGATAGATAGATAGATAGATAGATAGATAGATAGATAGATAGATAGATAGATAGATAGATAGATGTGTACAGACTGGAGTGAATTGATGAATATATTGATCGGCACAGAAAATCTGTTTCCCAAAGAGACTTGATATGACCAACAGCAATAAATGAAGCCAACACAAATGAAATAAAAAGCTTTTTTTTCTATTAAGGCCTATTGATATCTGTGCAAATATGTATTTTTAAGTGGTTAATAATATATATCGTATTTGTTCCCATTCACAGACGCCCATTCACAGCTGACGGCGCGCGCGCTCTCGCAGCAATTTCACAGGTTGACTAAACGATTGCACAAATCGAAACTTGTGTGCGGATAAAAAGAAGAAGAAGAACGACACGAAAGATTTGTGAACTTCTTCAAGTTCACACACGTCAAGTCACGCCTGATAAACAACACAAATGCACCTCCGCTATGAAAATTCGTCATGAACAAAGAGCTTTTAAATGAAGCCGCCAATCGATGTTGGCCCCATAATGAGTGCAGTATTATTTATCAGTCATTACGACAAAACGCTCACTTACCCGCACATTGTGTGTAACGTTTTCACAATAAAATTTGTATTAACCCAGATCGGCGCTTACTCATCTCGACTACTCGCCCTCGCTTTGGGGGAATATATTTTCGATAGCCCCAGAGAGGGGGAAATTTAAATGTATGTGTGATTGAGTGAGAACTCATACATTCGGTTCGGTATCTGAGCTCTAGAATATGTAAGTTCGAATTCCAATTAAATTTGTTGCATTCACTTACGTGCAAATACCCTTGGGAAAGTTATTAATCCGTTTAGCTAATACCTGGACAGATTAGGATATATAAACTTAGTTGGCAACCAGACTAGCACAGAAAATAATGGCAACCTATTGCGGGAAAATCTTCTGCCCAGTCAGTCATGTCTCTTTCGAGACATGATCGTCCTTGCGTGTATCACGTATTGCGTTTAACTGACTGAACTGAGCTGTAAGCGGCGGAACTGGGTTTTAGATAATCGGAGATGTTCATCGTTATTTAAATGAACAATATATCGCGTGATAACTATTGCTACTATTAAAAGATAAAAATTAAAAATCGATTTCATTGCCATAAAATGTTTTTTTATTGTTCTTTTTTTTAATTATTTCAACGTATCTATAGTCCACTTTAACATTTCACAGCAATAGCCTTTACCAGATTCCAGCAATTAAAAAATAATTCTTTTCCATTCACAGTTAGATTAACCAAATGCAGACGACAATTCTACTCCTGCAGCTTCTTCTCTCACACTTCCCGCCTGTGGAACTCGCTTCCATATTCTTGCTTTCCTGGCGGCTACAACCCCCAGGAATTTAAATGCAATGTCAATACTCATCTATTAACCACTTGACTAGTTCATTCCCCACCCCGTATATCCTTTCCTTTCTCTCCACCTTTGCAACTGTCATCACACCTGTATTCCAATCCTTCTCTTGCTCCTTTCTAACTGGTTCGTCTTCCTCTTCACTCTCTTCTACTTAATCTTTTTACTCTTATGTAGCCCCCTGCACATCAGTGGCATTACCGCTTTGCTCGGAGTGATACGATTTTAAAAAATGCTGGAATAATTAGTCATTTTCTTATTTGGAAACATTCGACATTTATTGGCCAAGCAGTCGGTGCTATTCTAAATTGACATTTATGAAAATCTTTCTATTAAAAAAAATATCTAGGAAAATAGGTTTCCCAAGTCTACCAACTGTTGTTGTTCTTTTCAGTACTGAAGTGGGCTTCACTCTGTAATACCGTCTACAGGTTAAATAATAGGGCAGGTCACCTTGGGTGGCAGTTAGTTTAAGAGAAAACTTTTTTTTCAGCACAGCCACAGGGTCTAGGTTTAAAGCGGGTTTAATAGCAATACCGTGGAAAAATTGACCAGATTCCTTCGGCATTTCCCTTTTTGGGGAGGCCTCAGGCACCGGACAATAAACTTAGCCCACTCCCAAAGGAGAGTTACTGTCTGGAGAGGGTACAGGCCCCCTGGAGTGAGTCTGAATTAAAAATTGCTTAGAAGGTAACGGGAAATCTTTTAACTATCTTTCCAGAATAAGTTATGGCAATTCACAAATAATGAAAGAAAAGGAAGCTGTAGATAGCCACGATTGCCAACGTCTTGAAGGGACATATCATTAACAAAATAAAGAGATAATTTTAATTCTGTTTGAAACGTAATACTGACGGCAGTTCTGAATCAAACTACGATTCTTTTCCCGTTCAGGATGAAGAAATTCTTAATGGTCGTTTCACAGTATTCAAAGTTATCAGATATTTGTATTTTTCTACTTCTTGATAGCTGTAATTATTAATTAGTTTGCCTATATTGCTGGTACTCCGTCATCGATTTGTATCTCCATCCAGAGAGGTAAGCACCACAAAAAAGAGTCACCTGTTTACTGTAGCTGTGTTTACTTTTTAACACCTGCAAATGAAACCTATGTCTACCTTTTTTTTTTATTTTCATGCAAACCTAATAGGCGGCTACTTTTTTGATGCTTGTGCAAATCAAGTCTTTATCTACTTTTCAATTTATCAAAACGACAAAATTCAGAATTTAACAACCTTTTATTGATACGCAATAAATCAAACCAAATCTAGTCTATTGCTACTGCTCTCTACGACACGACTTTCTTACATTCCTCGAGTTTAACTATAAAGGAACGACTGATTTATTCTCTACATTATCTTCTCACGTTTGAATACGATATTATAAATTCAATGCAGCTGAGGAACTCTGAAAAATTTAGTAACTCAAAAAGGATTTTGACTGTCCGAATAGTCCTGAATATTAGTTCTCCTTCTAAAAATTCTAGACAATGCTTGCTGTTCATGTATATACGTTTCTACGTTTGTTTTGAAACAATACCAGATCCGCTGCAATCACTAAGAAAGCTGTTACTGTCAACACTAGTACGTCAACAACTAATGTCAATCGAATTGGTATTTACGAAGCTCAAATTCACCTGTCACAAAGTCTACAATAATAAAATAACCGGTAGTTTTCTTAATACCTACAGCCTGCGAGAATTCTGATTTCTTTCTTTTTTCTCGCCGTTGTTCTATGGCGGGCTCGCTTTTATGAAAAATGGTCATACAAAGATAACTTCAACGCCCCACTACATCTCGGTTCACTTGCAATCGATTGCTAAATATGTACTTGTGCTTAAGCTAATATCTTATTGGAATTATACTTGTCATATTATAATCCTGCTTCTTCATTACCTAGCACGTACGTTACGCTCTGTCAATATTTTATAAATAATGGACTATTCCGCTTTGATTAAGAGGAAAGACAGAAAAGACATATCATAGAAGCTTTTGGTTTCACTGAAAGAAACAAACAAATAAAGAAAGAAAGAAAGAAAGAAAGAAAGAAAGTACAGATAGAGGTGGTAATAGCACTCTCATGTGTTTAAGAAAGAAAGAAAGAAAGAAAGAAAGAAAGAAAGAAAGAAAGAAAGAAATTGAGAAAGCATAAAGTGGGTGATAACGCTTTCGTATATTTAATGTCTACTTCGGTGAAATCTAAAAATTTGTCAATTTTAATTATTTTTATTTGTACCCTCTTATTTCTTCAAATAATGATCGGCATTCCTATTCTTGTTGGTTAATGAAATATTCTTTTAAAAATTGTTAAGCTCAAATATCTAACAATACAGTCGAGGGAATTCCACGGTGTTTTTATTTTTAATAGACGTGGAACTTGTAAACAGCCCATTTATTTGCTAAATATTATGATGCAACAAAAATTTCATTTTTTTTTCCTGTTTTTTAAGTGATCTCACCCCAAGGAAAGCAGGAATGCTACTAGTACGCATTGGGTTACAGGGAATTAAATTGAAAGAGAAATCTGAGAATATGCAGGAATGCGGAAAGGACAAAAGAAGAACGGGATAGAAGATAGCGATTGACGTATTTTTATTTAATTTTTTGAGGATTTCAATTATCAGTTAACCAACTAAACGGAAGGGAGTTCTACAGGGGGGAAGTGTGAAAACAGAAACTGTGGGAGTAGACGCAATTTGTTGCATGTAGCTATTTCAACTGTAAAAGGTGGGACCTAAATGCCAATCTAGTAGCACGATTAAATTCATGTAGTCGGGACATCAGGAAAAAAAGTTCGTCAGAACAGTCAGTCAAATGCCATACGTGATACACGCTTTGGTGATCATGTCTCAAAAGAGACATGACTGAATGGGCAGAAGATTATCCCGCAGTAGGTTGGCATTACTTTCTGCAGTAGACTGGTTGCCAGCCAAGGCTATAGAACCCAATCTGTCCTATTATTTAACTCATGACTAGAGCGAAGAGACGGATTAATACCTTTCACAAGGGTGTTTGTGCGTAAGTGAATGCAGAGAATTCAACTGAAATTCGAACTCGGCTCCTCGATTTCTCGTTCTGATTCGATATTCACTGCATGACAACGCACATCCAGAGTTGATTGCGTCATAGCAGACGCCATAGAAAAATCATGAAATTTACGCGGGATGCTATTATTATTATTATTATTATTATTATTATTATTATTATTATTAAGAGTTTTGTCCTGCTTTGTTGGCTTTTAAAGCTGGATATAGGACTACCATGAGAGCTTAATGGTTTTATTTAATGGATGCAGTTTTCCTTGATATGTGAACAGTGTCGAGGTGGGCGATCTTCTGGACTTTTCGTACTTTAATGTTGTTAGAGATTACGATACCGTGCAAGATACAACTTGGTTAGCTTAGCCTGCTAGTTAACTGTATCAGCGTATAAGTACAGCTATATCTTCTGTGGGTCGAAGGAATTTGGAAAACGTACACCAGCTTCAAATTTGTTAAATAACTAACCAAACAGAAGCACCCAATTCCTATCCCTCCAAATTTCGTCTTGAATAGTGACCGTGCATAATGATTTAACCATTTACCGTCGGAATGTTTAATTTTTCTAACAGTTGCTGCTGCTAGTAGTATTAGATATAACAGTGATGGAATTTCTTTGATGGAGTATAGTATCAGTTACCGTGATATATATATATATATATATATATATATATATATATATATATATATATATATACAAAAGAATAAGGAACAAAGAAAATATTTACAACGTTCAAAACATTAATTTAAAACAGTGCTCAGTATAGAAATAGAGCAATGAATATTTATTATAAGTTATACTCTAGAACATGTACAAACTATAATCTACTACAAAATTGTACATTTTGTTTCAACATTGAAAGAACAATGTCTTATCAGGTAGTTAGTAATGATGGTAATAAACGTTATTGTCTGTGGAACTCCCTTCCGTTTAATTGCTTAACTGAAAATAACGTTTATTACCATCATGACTATCTGATGAGAGATTGTTCTTTCAATGTCGAAACAAAATGTACAACTTTGTAGTAGATTATAGTTTGTACATGTTCTAAAGTATAATATATATATCTTCCATCTTAATTTCTGCTGATTTTTAACACAATCTTTTGATCTTTTATTGCGTATTATCTTCTAAATAGTTAAATATTGTTTTTATAAAAAACGGTTTTTGAAACTGCGTTGAATGAAAGACTTGGAAAAATTAATAACTATTGACAATGTTTCATTTACGAAAATTTAAATATTGTTTTTATAAAAAACGAAAATTTAAAATTTACGAAAATTTAAATATTGTTTTTATAAAAAACGGTTTTTGAAACTGCGTTGAATGAAAGACTTGGAAAAATTAATAACTATTGACAATGTTTCATTTACAAATTTCGAACGCCATTAATATTGGCGCGCGAGTAGCGTAACTGTTGCCGGCACAGCAAAGTGAAATCAGCGAGTCGTGTTGAAATTCCGGGCGAGTCGAGTTGAAATTCCGGGCGAGTCTCTTACGTTCACGTCCGCACTAAGGCTCGAGTGAAACTATGAATTCATATCTTCTCTCACCCACTATCTATAGGTTAAATAGCATCGCGAAAGAAGCGTGCTCTTAATTCAACTCATCTGTGGATGCTTCTCTGGACCCTTTAAGACTAGGGTTAATCGTTTTACCTATCGACCATATCCTCACAATCTTCCCTACCTAGTTTCCCCTCTTACGTTCGTCTCACACGACTCATTCAATATTTACTCTACTCTGAGTGACACTTTGGTTTGTGTTAGGTACACATTAGTATTAAAAAAATGAACAACCAGTCTTGGGGAAAGACAGCTCTGAATTAAAAATCAGCCTGTAACGGGGTTGGCTCCTTTAAGTTATCTTGCCCTGGTCACACATATTGCTGCTAAAATAAATGGGTTTCAAGCACTAGAATAGCACCAGGAGGACATCGATATGGTGTAATGGTTAGCAAGCTTGTCTTGCTAGAACAATTATTAGTGAGTAGTGAGTTCGATTCTCACTGGGTGCTCCATATTTTCGGCGTTTTCATGCGTAAATGCTTCTCTCGACTAGAGCCAATCGTTATCTATCGATCATATCCTCACAATCTTAGAAAACGTTTGCGTACTTCAATGTGGTGTAATGGTTAGCAATTACGACAAATTACTAATGGATTTGATGCCCGCGCCCTTTCGGCCTTGTGCCACAACTAAGCTATGCTTAGTAAATAACCTTGTTCTTACCGTATAATTTTGGCCTGGCGCCACATATAACCTACGCTTAGAAAATCATTTAGGGTGCCTCGGCGTGACGTAATGGTTAGCAAGTTTGTTTCACTAGAACCTATTACAACTGAGTAGTGAGTTCGATCCTCACTATCAAATAGTAGTCAGGATCTGCGTTGTGGTGCAATGGATATCAGATCGGAGCAAGAAATCGGAGAGTAGTGCTCGAAATCCAGTTGAATTCGTTGCATTCACTTACGCGCAAAACCACTTGGAAAAAGTATTAATCCGTCTATTCTTCCTCCAGCTATAGGTTAAATAACAGGATTCTGTAGGCTTGGTTAGCAACCAGTCTACCACAGAAAAGCAATGGTAACCTACCGCAGGAAAATCTTCTCTTTCAAAACATAATTGCCCATGCGTGTATCATGTATAGCACGTGTCTTGGATTATCAATTTATAAATTTCACTTTTGATTTATTGATACACAAACATTCTTTATGCTACTACACAACGACTGCTTCTTTAAAATTAAAAAAAATATCTTTTACTTATTGGATAAACAGATGAAATCCTGAGTAATTTATTAACTTCTAAATTCATTAAGAAATCTGTAGTGATTTTGATTATATAGAAAGATATAGAAAAGGAAATTTAGCTGTCGATGTTCACAATTTCACAATCATATGTACATATATAATTTCAACTCGAAGTCCAATTTGCCCTTCTATTTAATCTGTAACTAGAGGAAGTAGGGTTCATGCCTTTTCTATCGTTATTAAGGAGAAGTGAATGCAACGGCATTTGAAAACGGGGTGCTGATTTCACTTTGCACACTAATAACTGTTACATTACTCTCACAAACTATGATATATATATATATATATATATATATATATATATATATAGCGAGAGAGAGAGAGAGAAAGAGAGAGAGGGTTCGATGGGTAAATTGTCACCATTTTATATTTTAAAAATTCTCACGTGTGCGTTGCTTGGTTTTGGATTTTGTCGACTGCACAGTATAGTAGGGTCAGTTTGGCACCGCCTGTGAGAAAATAAGCACCATGACGCAATTCACCCCACCAGAAATGTGGAAACTGCATGCTGTACTGCTTGACATTCGCGTCCGAGGCACCAATCCGAATATTTCAATGTCAGTCTGAGGACAGTGCAGAGGATTCAGAGTGAGTTGGATGAGTTTAATGGTGATTACGAAGGTGTTTGTAGTGATAGCTAATGAGGCAAAGTTATGCTTTCATTCATCTTCCCACAGGGCCTCAAGACCAAAATGAAAGCCTACATCAAGTGTATTGAGGAGGTAGTGCAGCCCTGAGTCAAGAGGGTAGCTGCTGGAAGGCCTAAGTCTGGCAACAGGATTCTGCACCATGCCACACAAGCAAAAGAACTCGGCCATGTGTCAGACAATTTCTACGACCCATTACACTTTACATCTAGCTATCTAACTATCCAGACTACAACTCACTTGATTTTTATGTGAGAGGCATAGTTGAGTGAAAGATCAACAAAATTCATTATAACACGAAAGATGAACCGAAGGCAAGGAATATGACAACATTCACCTACTTAAATAAGGAGACCGTCTAAAAGAGATGTAGGAGATTCCGAAGTCGTCTGGAGACTGTGGTTGAAGCCAATGAGGATGTTATTGAATAATTTTACTTTCGTATTTCAAGTTTATTTCATTTCGGAATATGTCTGTTAAAATGTGATTTTCATTTTTTGCGTAATTTAGACGACAATTCATCTATCGCACCCTATATATATACATATATATAGTGAGAGATTATATATTTGTGGAGATTTGCCAAGTATGCATTAAAATCAAACATAACCAGATCGTAATTCTATAGCTATCTACGGTTCAGTTTTCTTCTTCTTCTTCTTCTTCTTCTTCTTCTTCTTCTTCTTCTTCTTCTTCTTCTTAAATTTGGTCACTTTTTCTTTCTTAGTTTCCGATTTTTCTTTTTTCTTCTCTAGCTTGTTACTGTTACTATTTCTTTCTTATCATCATATTTTGATTTCTACTATGGTCACACTGCTTACCAAGTCTGCGGTAAGACCTAAGGCAGGTAGTGATGTATTATTATGATTTTTTTTACCTTCCATCGCCCGGTTCACACTCCACCCACGTCTATTAAACAGGTGAAGAGGCTCATCCCTTGTTCCCTGTTTACGATGTGGTTTCCGGCCTTCTCTTTTCCAATCTTTTCACTCCTATGTAGCCCCCTGCACATCAGTGGCGTTACCGCCTTGCTCGGGGTGATATGATTAAAAAAAAAATAACATTTCTAGCGTTACATGGACAAAGTTCTTCTTAGTGTGCTGACTGTAATTACCAAGATGATTTTTTATAAGCTGGGATTTCCAAGCATTTTTTTATTAGTTGTTCTGTTTCTTTCTTTATCATTCCAAGCGCACCTACTATCACTCGTACTATTATTGTTTTCAATTTCCTTATTATTATTGTTATTATCATTATCATTATTGTTATTGTTTTTATTAAAAAAAATTTGATCTACATTTGTTTCATGCCGGATCGTAGCCAATGAGTCAAGCAAAAAGCCTAATATTTTGGCTTCCCCTTAATTAAACAAAAGCTAACTATTAACAAAAAAAAAAAAAAAAATACTTAAATAGACAATGCACTTGTTAGATTGTGCTTGTTAGAACCATTTTATTTTTATTTCCTGAAAAGATGGTGCACCAGGCATTTCGTTGATTTGTTCTTGGGTTCCTTTCTTTATCAGACCCAAAGCTCCAAACACAACAGGAACAGTTTCAGTTATTATTATTATTATTATTATTATTATTATTATTATTATTATTATTTGCTCCATAAGGTTGTCATTTTATTTGCTTTATTTTTTTTTCCTCCATGCTTTCTTTTGCATGGTTTTCTTTCTTTCTTCCCATTCTACATTTTTTCTTTTCCATCAGTGTCTATATCGTTCTTTAAATATATTCTTTTTGCGAGTTTAATTTTCTAATATAGTCAAAAGATAATTGCAATGAAATGAAAACTGAACAATTTTACTTTATTCATCGGGTGTGCAGATGGTGTAATAGATATCAGCTTGGAATGAGAAACCGGAGATGAACCAGCTTGTACTGGAAAAAAAAAAAAAAAAAAACGAAGCCGGATTTCGTGATCCGATGTTAAATTAATTTTCTAACCAATAAAAGGAAACAATTTGAAAAACTGAGAGAAAAGTTAGCTATCTTGCGTGAAAAACTAGAAGGCTATAATAACACAAAGAAAGTCAGAATCAGTCAGTGAGATGGAAGCAACGATCTCATACACCCACAAGATGTGACTAAAGAAATTTTGATCTGCCGACCCGAGTTTCGTCACACATTCATTCTCCTTCTATTTCTCGTGTGATATTTTCCTTTACCGTTTCTTCTCCATCCTCAACATTTCCGCAGTCAGCAAAGAAGAAGGTGACAACAACATCAAGATACTCCAACTGACTCCTAAAATGAATGTCCGATAAGTACAAATTCTTTTATTGCTTTACTTTCCTTTTCATTTGCTCGCCGGCCATAAAAAAGAAATGAAACACAGACTTTACTAGTAACGTGTTAATCTTTCTACATACACACATTCTGTTACTTACGACTACAAGCTCTGGATACACTTAACTCCTTACTACTATTTCTCTTGAAACATTTAACTCTTACAAATTGATTAACTACGTACATTTTCTCATTGAACTAAATGTTCAATGAAAAAACTCCTACAATTGATGTTAATCTGTTCTGTTAATAAAATTCTACTTTAAACATGCAAACAAAATACTTTTATTCTTCCACAATGTTCACCTTCTGATGAATTCTTAAGTTGTGGGGAGTGTCGGCTATGTTTGTGAATTGTCCTTGTACCGGACATGGCTGACAGTTCCTACTACAAGTCCAAACATAAACACAGCTACAGTAAAGAAGCGACTCTTTTTTGTAGTGTTTATCCCTCTGCATAGACATCGTATTCTTGACGCCAATTGACAGAGCGAGCACTATTTATAAAGAGAAAAAGCACACATTACCGTATTTAGTATAAAGTCAATATACATAATAGAAACCCTGTTGGTGAAAAAATTGAAAGGGTGAGATATATGGCTTTCCGGCAAGATGGGTAAGTCTCATCAACATTGGAATCAACTCATTTTAGTTTACTTTTCGATCGAGAAAGAAAAGCAAAAGAACAGGCGTCAGGAAGACTGAGGATGGCGACTGAGGATGCATTTACATTTTCGAAGATTATAGGTGACAGGCAATGAAAGAAACCTGAAGAGAGTTCTAAAGGTGATTAATATCGAGAAAAGGTACATCTAGCTATTTCAAAAAAATAAAACAATGAGACCTAATAGCCAGTCTAGTTGTACGCTTAAATCCACGCGGTCAAAGTACCAAGAAAGGTAGTTTATTAGAAAAACTCACCATGAAAATATGTATAGAAAAAAAAAAACAACAGTTAAGTAGGCTTAATATTAAAGGAATATGAAAGATCCTAGCCAAAGGCCAAAATCCAATATTTATCATTTAGATATCTATAAGCGCACTCACGTCGCAAGAGGGTCCTCCTTTTTCATGCGTAATCTCCCTTCGGGACGTAGGCTATCATGGACTTCCACTTGGCCCTGTCTCTTGTCGCCCCCAATATGTTTTTCTTTGTATCTCTTCCAATTTCTGCTCCGCATTCAATTTGCCCAAGTCGATCAAATACGCGTTGCTTTCACCTATCTCTCTTACTTTCTATCAGTCTTGTGAGTATTAAATTCTCCAGACCCTCTTTTCTCATTACGTGTCCCAGGAACCTCATCTGTCTCTTCCTGAAGTTAAGTATAAGTTTTCTCCTCGTTTCCATCCTCTACAATACCTCATCGTTGTTCACGTGCTCAATCCATGGTATCGTCAGCAGCCTTCTGTAGAACCACCTTTCCTTCATCCTTGAGGAGATCGTCTAACATTCACTACCATACAAAAGGACAGATATCACGTAGCAGTTCAGCCTTTTTTTGCTGTTATTTTTTGCTGTTTTTTTGCTGTTTTTTTGCTGTTTTTTCTTTGCTGTTTTTTTGCTGTTTTTTTTGCAGTTTTTTTTTGCTGTTTTTTTTTGCTGTTTTTTTTTTGCTGTTTTTTTTTGGTTTTTTGGTTTTTTGCTGCCCCCCCCCCCCCCCCCCATGAGATTTCCCTGTCTCTCAGTGCTCTGGTTAGCGTAAGGGTGAGGTACTAGGAGTGAAAGAGAATGAGAAAACTTTAGAAGAACCTGAAAATCTAATCCTAAACAGAAAACAAGGAATAGATATCTATTCTTGTTTAAAAGACAGCGAAGAAGTGCGGACCGGGTGATAGTTGGACTTTTACAATATTTAAGGAAACATTTTGTGGAGGTGTTCAAACATTCCTGGCCACTAACGGAGAGTTAAACGCTTACAAGTTTAGCTTTCTAGCGTTACGACACTACGAAATACCCAAGTATTCTTATTATTTTCCCACTATTAAATTACGAATTGAAAGAAAATACTTTCAAAGAGAACTGATGAGCAGGTGAGTAAGGGTCTTTTAGCTGACCTAATATTTAGTTAACGAGAATTGAATTTACATTCAAGAGACACAAAACTATAAAAAATATAGCTGATACAAGTTACAGTTGTAGGTTGACGTATTCGTTATTCAATAAAACTTATGACGTTACACTTGAAAAATGATCTTCCCTCATTACAGTAAGAGTAATGCTTGAAAACGCTCATCACTCATAAGAGTAACAACGTAAGTCGAAGAGAAATTAACTTATTTAGGACTTCCTGGCTTATAGAGATTAATCACTTTTTAAAATTACGTAAAGCCAGTACAATATTTCTGGTTTTGTTGTATCTAATTAGCACATTTTTGTATCCGTTTTTCTTGTATCCGTTTTTTCTTTTCTTCTTGGCGATGTCAGTGGATTTACTCATACACATAGCATCTTCTATTCTCAAATGATTATCCATTCCGGACTTAGAACGTAGAACGTTCTTTAGCAGATATGGACGAACGGGCAGTAATGGCTGCAAACTTACACCATAATAAGTTATGAGGAGACAACAGGTGCAAGAGTTTATACGCATGGATTTGAGTACATATACAGCTAGATCAGGCTTCCTTAGTAAGGGCTGTGAAGCAAGTATTTCTTTTTAATCATATCACCCCGAGCAAGGCGGTAACGCCACTGATGTGCAGGGGGCTACGTAAGAGTGAAAAGATTGGAAAAGAGAAAGCCGGAAACCACATCGTAAACAGGGAACAAGGGATGAGCCTCTCCACCTGTTCAATAAACGTGGGTGGAGTGTGAACCGGGTGATAGTTTAGTCTATCTACTCCAATTGAAAAAAAAAGAAGAGTGAAAAGATTGGAAAAGTAGATTTGTAAAGTATAGACATTTATTCTACTTTATACTTACAGATCGCTTCTATTAGATTTCTTGTTTTCTTCTTTTTTCCCTTTCTTCGTCCTCATTTTTATGTTTTTGCTTTCTTTCTTTTTTCCTTTGTGTTTTTTTTTTTGTCTTTTTTCTTCATATTTGTGTCCTTTATCTTACTTTTACTTTCAAATCTTTTTTTCTTCTTTGCAGTCTTTTTCTTCTTTATGTGCTTCTTTTCTTCTTTGTTTCTTTTTTATCTTCTTTTCCCTTTTTCTTTATCTCCTTTTTTTCTTTATATATATGTTTATCTCATCTTTCTTCTTTATTTTCTCTTATCTCTTCCCCCTCCCCCTACACATTTCTTCTTCTTCTTCTTCTTCTTCTTCTTCTTCTTAAAAATTAATCTTTCCTTCGTATTTAATTTTTGTCTTTCCTTCTAAAATCTTCTCTTCATCTTCTTCTTTAACAATGTCTTATTATCTGCCTCATTTCTTCCTTATTTTTTATCCCATATTTCAATTTTTTTTATTACTTTACTTCCGCTCCCTTATAATCATTATTTTATTTTTATCCAAATATTCTCTTTCAAAGCTTTTTTTTTCAATCATTTCACCTCAAGCAAGGCAGTACCGCCACTGATATACAGGGGCTACATAAAATAGTTAAAGTTTTAGACAGAAGGAGAGTGAAGACAAAGACGAACCATCTACAGGAGGTAAAAGAGAAAGAGAAAGAGAAGGATGTGAACACAGGAGTGAAGACAGTTGCAAAAGTAGAGAGAAAGAAAAAGAACAAGATACACGAGGTGATGTAGAAAGGACTTGAGTTAAGTGGATAAGAGATGGGAATTGGCTTTGCATTTAAATTCTTGGAGGTTGTAGCCGTCAGGAAAGCAAGAAGGGAGTTCCACAGGTGGTAAGCTCGAGAAAAGAAGCTGGTGGTATAGAATTGTCATCTGCATTTGGTTGATCTAACTGTAAAAGGGTGAGACCTTGTTGCCAGTCTGGTTGCTCGAGTTTGTTGTTTTTATTTTTTGTATTTTGTTTGTTCCTTCTATTTAATGTACTTCTAAAGAAAAGTCAAATACAGGTCGGGGATACTAGAATCAAGCAGGTACAAAAGTTTAAATACCTGGGAAGTGTTATAACAGAAGACGGAAAGTGCGACACAGAGATCCGTAGGCGAATTGGCATGGCGAAGGAAGCATTCTAGAAGTTGAATAAAGTATTAAGAAACAGGACAATTTCGCTCGAAACAAGGAAGAGAATACTGGATTGCTATGTGTTGTCAGTTCTTCAATATGGCAGTGAATGCTGGACAATATCATCAAAGATGAAGGAAAAACTGGAAGCAACTGAAATGTGGTTCTACAGAAGGATGCTGCGAATATCATGGATCGAGCATGTGAGCAATGATGAGGTCCCAGAAATGATGGAAACGAAAAGAAAACTAATACTGAGCATCAGGAAGAGACAGCTGAAGTTCCTGGGAAATGCAATGAGGAAGGAGGGCTTGGAGAACCTGATACTAACAGGCCAGATACAGGGAAGGAGAGACAGTGGAAAGCCACGGTTAACATATTTGAAGGACCTAATCAGGTGGATGATGGAACGAGGGTTGCATGGTGTAACAGGAGAAGGTGTGCTAAGAGCCACCAAGGATAGGGAGACGTGGAAAGCTACTATTTTTCTTCTTTAATCAGATTTAACGGGCTTACTTGCCTGAACAAACCCTTTTCTTTTTCATCAGGTAGATGGAAACAATAATGTATCATCCCCTATTAATAAAGTACATAAAACCCCGGCTGTTACAACATTATCTTCGTCTAGAATTTTCTTTTCAACTAAGCATGTGTGTATTTGTCTCTCACTTTAGAATTAAACGTAATTTGTGTACGCGTGTGAACACGTATCCAAATTGTAACTTTTTCTCCCTCATATGTTTTAAGCACAAACATTGGTATGTAACATATTTTACTTTGCCCAAAGAATGTAATCTGATCACTTCTACTCAGACATTCTTATGATAATGCGAAAGTCCATTATAATTCATCTCTTCTTCATTATTAATGAAATCTCCATTATCTTCAAGTACATCTTTCAACATATGGTTTATTGCGCACACATACACTCACATACAAACACACACACGCACACACACATATAAAATCCTTTCATTTGTATCAATAAACTCATATTTACACAATCATACCAACAAACCTCAGATACTCACGAACTCTGCATATATATATACATACTTACATACACACATACCTACATGTATATGCATATATGTATGTACATACATGTATATATATACACAAAATTTTCTACATATACATATACATTTCTTATCTATGCACACTTTCACCTTTCCATATCCATGTATCCACCTATGATGGCCAGAGTTATATGTGTATATGGTAGAACAAAGCCAACATACATAAATGTCCATATATACACACACAAAGAGGGGGGCTTTATTAAATTACATACATAATAAAAAGTATATATATATATCATTTGGATCCCGATATATATATATATATATATATATATATATATATATATATATAAATAAGGAAAACTCAACACATAATCTAAATTGATTATAAATTATAATCCATTTCAATGAAGTAATTCGTTCACTTCATCAAACCATGTTTTATTCGTTTCATTCGGTATAAATATTTTCCCAGAATATCCAAAAGTTTTTGTTTTAAACGGAATGGAAAACAAGTAACATGGCCCAGAATAGAAATCTTTAGCCTTATCTCGTAAGGGTTACCAAGACTAGAGAAAAAAAAATCATTGGATAGAATGAGTGACCATAAGTTCATTATACATCTACTTACAAGCACACAAATACGTATAGACATATGTCTCTAGATATGAACATGCCTATGCGTCCACACATACATGCATATACACACATGTACATACTTACACATATGTACATACAAATGTGTCTATGCCTAAACCTACATATACACACACCCATCAATATCCACATATAAATATTGTGTTCACACACTCACATACACACCTATGAAGACTAGACATATGCATGTATAATTAATACTAACGCATATTTATGCAAGTACATGGATGGAGCATGTGAGCAATGATGAGGTCCTAGAAATGATGGAAACAAAAAGGAAATTAATACTGAGTATCAGGAAGAGACAGCTGAAGTTCCTGGGATATGCAATGAGGAAGGAGGGCTTGGAGAACCTGATACTAACAGGCCAGATACAGAGAAGAAGAGACTGGAGGAATCAATGGATAACATATTTGAAGGACCTAATCAGGTAGATGATGGAACGAGGGTTGCATGGTGTAACAGGAGAAGGTGTGCTAAGAGCCACCAGGGATAGGGAGACGTGGAAAGCCATGATCGCCTACGTCCTGAAGGAAGAAGTTTTTCAAAGAATTCACTAGATTTTTTATTTGTTGTTTGGTATCTTCCTTTCAGTATTTTCTTCTATTTGTTTCTTTCTTATATCAGGTATTTCAACACAGGGTTTATTACCCTATGGGTGTATATTTTTCCCTCTAGGTCTATAGGTAGCTCTAAATCATGAATTATCATCAATCTAACATTTTCTGTGTAAAGACTTGTGAGGAGCAAGTGTAATTATTAATATCATCATAATTGGAGTAGATAGACTAAACTATCGCCCGGTTCATACTCCACCCACTTCTATTGAACAGGTGAAGAGGCTCATCCCTTGTTCCCTGTTTAGGATGTGGTTTCCGGCTTTCTCTTTTCCAATTTTTTCACTCTTACGTAGCCCCCTGCACATCAGTGGCGTTGCCGCCTTGCTCGGGGTGATATGATTAAAAAAAAAAATACCAAGGAACCTCACAGATACTCAAACACACACACACATACGCACACACACATACACACATATATATAAATATATATACTCACACACACGTATACATCACAACTGCATGTATATACATATAAGTATATACATACACATAATCTTCTACGCATACATATAACTTATTATCTATACATACTCTCGCCTTTTCCACTTTCATATCTTCAGTACGTAAAAGCCTCTAATGAATGACCAACGTAAGATTGGAATGAATTCGCAAGTATGACGAATTGGGCTTACTGTAAAGTTTTATTTAATAGGTAGATTAAATTTATTCTATGACGGCATTCAAAATGATTTAATTTCTGTTTTTGATATTCTGGGAAAATATTTATGCCGAATGAAACGAATAAACCGTGGTCTAATTAGTTCATTGAAATGGATTATAATTTATAACCTCTTTAGATTATGTGATGAATTTTCATTTATAGATATCATATTGTTCAGGATAACATCCATTGAGCTCTTTAGATATTTTATATTAAATAGATCTTTTTGGATTATCCTCACCGTTCTCTCTCTCCCTCTCTCTCTCTCTCTCTCTCTCTCTCTCTCTCTCTCCATATATATATATATACAAAACACGAGCCACGAGCACACAAACAAGCATGTACCTTTTGGATGATAAAGAGAGAGATGATACAGTTACATTTCGGGGGTATTTGCCAATTTTTAAAAGAATGTGTGCGAACGATTCAAGAGAATAAATCACATTTCTGATGTTTCATTTTTCTACCTATGTGTCTGTGCGTGCCATTGTTTGGGTGTGTCTGGCTGGAGGTATCTCATTTGTCTAAAGCGTGAATAAAGAATATGAAAGTGTGAGTGTTAGTTGGCGGGTGGGAGAAGAAAAAATTAAAAGAAAGTTGAAAAGTGAAGAGAAGAAATAAAAGGATAGACGAAACGAACCAATATCAAAGGCAATGTTAAATAAATAAAACAGCAAGATAGAAAAAACGGAAAAGAAAAGATTATATATATATATATATAGAGAGAGAGAGAGAGAGAGATAAGCAGACTGTGATAGATAGATAGATAGATAGATAGATAGATAGATAGATTCCAGCGAACTCAAAAAGATATATGAATAGACAGATAGAGAGGTGCATGCTGATATATATATATATATATATATATATATATATGCGCGTTTGTTTGTACGTGTGTGTGTGTGTGTGTGTGTGTGTGTGAGTGTGTGTGTGTGTAAATATTCTCAGATAGAGTGTATCTGAAGAAGAAACAAAATGAATTAAATAGACAAGATGACGCGTTTCCTCCTCTGATAAAATCTTCAGACAACGAAACGCGTTAAGTATACTTTACGCGTCTCTTTAGATAGATAGATAGATAGATAGATAGATAGATAGATAGATAGATAGATAGATAGATAGAGAACAGACTGCAATATATATATATATATATATAGTCATCTGCAAACAATCCTGTTTCGTAGCTCATCAGTACAGTTAAAGATCCGCTTGTTTCTAACCAGGATTAAAGCCCGACCGAATTGAGATCAGTTGGCGGTTCTACCTCTAAACTATGGCCGCTCGGTTGAAGAATATATATTCATTGTCTCTTATATTTAATAGTATATGTTTAGAAAAAAAAAAATATATATATGCAATATATATATATATATATATATATATATATATATATATATATCCAATTGTAAACATGCCAATAAATACCTACTAGTATCAGACAATCACAGATAGAAGTGTTTTAACACTCTTAAGTAACTTTTACTTTTGAAAGTTGCGCATTTTTACAAAAGATCCCTGCTACGTGATAGTACCATCATTATTAACCACCTGATGAGACATTGTTCTTCCTATGCCGAAAGAAAATGTGCAATTTTGTAGTTTGTACATGTTCTAAATAATAATAATAATAATAATAATAATAATAATATATATATATATATATATATATATATATATATATATATATATATATATATAATTATTATTGTATAATGAACATACTGGGATAGATAGATAGATAGATAGATAGATAGATAGATAGATAGATAGATAGATAGATTTAATCAAGAAATAAAAATAGAAATTATGTTGCGTTTTTTTAAACGAAAGCACAAAGAAAATGCGGAGAAACGAAGTTGAAATGAAATCCCAATAAAAATTAATAGAGCCACAGAAAAATAACAACAACAACAACAAAAAAAAAAAACACGAAGAAGCGGAAGAATATGCTATCTGAAGAATTATCAAAAATGGAGGCAACAACGAATTAATTAAATTCCATTGCCATGTTCTTTTGCTGATGTATCTCACCTGAGCCACATGCTCAGGATTCCTAGGAGTTAGAACATCCAACATAGACCAACTCAAAGTGCCATCGACTTCAATAACTTCCACCCTCACTCCTTATTGCACTCTTGCTCCCGCAAAGATCTTCCCAACGTCTAAATTTCGTTTCTCTTCTCGATTCGACCCATAATCTTGCGACGTATTTTTATAAGCTTTTGCAACTGATTCCTAAACAACATGCATATCCATATATTTCCAACATGAGCGTTAATCAACATATTCGAAGTGCCAGGCTATTACTCCGGATGTATCAATATCCGTTCAAGTTCTTCTTCATGTGCCGTGTCCTTCCATTTGGTCCTGTCTCTTGTCGCTCTCAGTATTTTTCCTCTTAATATCTTTCCTAAACCCCGCTCCTCTATTCATTTGCTCAAGCCTGTCAGATATGTCTCGCGCTGCTCTCTCCCCTGTCTCTCTTTCTCTCTATCCATCTCGTGAGTATTAGATTCTCCAGGCCTTCCTTACTCATTGCGTATCCTCGGAACCTCAGTTGTCTCTTCCTGATCAATTACTGATGACCAAATCAGAATTTAGCTAATCAGCATATTTGTTGTGCAAGGCTATTACTCCGGTTGTATCAATGGGCGTTCAACTATTGATGTCTAAATCAGAGTTAGCTAATCAGCATATTCGTTGTACGATACCATTACTCCGGACGTATCAACGTCCATTCAACTATTGAAGTCCAAATCAGCGTTACCTCACCAAACATATTCGCTGTGTCAGGCTATTACTCTGTTTGTATCTATGTTTGTTCAACTATCGAAGCCCAAGTCGAAGATAGCGCATCAAAATATTCACTCTGCATTGATATTGCTCTTCAGCTAACAGAGCTGCTTGTTGGCTGGTTAGTTAATATTCAACATGTTGAGTTATTTAGTTTACCATCCGGCCTTCGTCAGGTGTATAGCGATCCGCGTAACCAACAGGGAAATCCGAACTGGACATTTTATTGAATCTCTCGTCAGTATAAAACAAAGAGGTAGATGATTGTTCTAGGTTGGATGTGAGATTTTCAAATTTTTTTCTTTGGTTATTATAATATTTATATTGCCACATACCAACTGCCATCACCTTCTTCTTCTTCTTCTTCTTTGTCATTCTTTTTTCTTCTTTTTTTCTCCACATTAATTCTATTAACGCTCTATAATAGACTAGCAGTATAGCCCGGCGTTGCTCGGGTGTAATGAAAGATTTAAATCTAATCCATGGTCCTAGAGCACAGACTCATTGGACGTTGGCACGAAAAACTAAAAAGCAATAGTTGTTTCTAATTAAAGCGAAACCGTAGACTGAAAGAAAAATGAATGGATGTAAATCAAATTTTGAAGTTTGGTGAGAATCAGATAAAAATTGTGGATTTGTATAAAGGACATACAGACAGATAAACAGACACACACACAAACATCTTGCCTTATATATATATATTATCGATTTTTCTGCACTATTGTAAGAACTGCAACCTTGAAACTTCTGAATATCGTTTCTTATGTCTTTGTCTATGAGTGTATGAAATTTGATTAAAATCGGACCACTCCTTCTATAATCCGATGTTTTCGATTATCGATTTTCGATATTTGTAGGGGGTACCTCGACACAAAATCTAGCTAAGAACACTCGCAGACGCTTATAGTACAACTGTGTAAATTTTTAAGAAAATCGGTTCAGCCGTTTCGGAGTGTATAGGTAACGGACACACACACACAGACGCATACACACAAAGTTCTATTTATAAAATAAGTTTAGATATCGAGAACTTTATGATGAAAAACCTTGCTTGCCTAAAATGTCTTTTTATCAGTAAACTACTGAAAAAGCACTAATTTGTCACTAGGTATCATTACAATTTAACACTATATATATATATATATATATATATATATAGTGAAAAATAAATTATAAACTATTATCTTGTACTGTATTTAGTGTATGTAAACCAATGTATTGAGTATTGTCCATTATAAAGTGCCAGTTTGTTGTCTATTCCTTTACTGTTATATAAACATTTAGAAATAAATGAGAAAAATTACAAAAGTGACATTAAAGTGAAATAAAGATGGTTGACGCGAGCACATTACGCGTTTAGTAAGTCTGATCAGCGGCCAGGTACAACTTACCTAGTGAATTCGTTTAGTGACCTGGTCACTAGAACGAAACCCGGGGTTTTATCCGCGCGCCCACGTTGCAACGGAATATGAAACACGGTTCAATGAGTTTTTTTTTGTTTGCTTTTTTTTGTTTGTTTTTTGTAGCGCCGTAGAAAAATTGCTTTATTGCCCCTCGGAACTTCCCCTTTTTGCTAACACCTCAGGCGCCAGGTAATGACCGCAGCTCTCTCCTAAAGGAGAGGTTCTTCCAGGGAGGAACGTTCCCTCGTGTTCGAGCTAATATTATTTACAACTTCCCCGGCAGAAGCAAACTCATGCGCCGGAGAATTATATTTGGAACGATACCCAGTCGTTAAGTGAGGAGTGTCTATGAAAATAAAACAGAAATAATGTCTACTGAATATGACTATTTGATTAATTGTCATTTTGAAAGCACTTTATATATATATCCTTGTACTAATTAATTGAAACAAGACGAATAATGTCTTCCTAGGATCTTTCACACTTTCCTTGATCACGTATAAGTCGTCTCTTGGCGTTGTTTTTCTCTTCCGACCGTATTTTCCTTTTTTGGACTGATGGAATCAGTATGTTTCTTCGGTTGGACAAAACGAATGACAGTTGAAAGACTGACACCGACAATATCCGCGATCTCTCTGTAATACTTTCCAGTGTGTTCGTGAAGCACTACAATTTTTGTACGCTTTCATCGCAGACAATGACCGTGGTAAAATTAAGGAACAGCCGAGACAATAATATCTGGGCGTGATAACAAATCTGAAACAATCACGGAAGACGCAATATTTTTCAAAGTCAAACAAATTTCGTCATTGATCCTGAAAATAGAATCATATTACTGAAAATTACTTAATCTGAGGAAAAAATAGAAATCGATTATCCTCTGTTACTCCAGTGTGTCTAACTGACCCGATGATAAAAGAAGGGTGTATATATATATATATATATATATATATATATATATTATCCAAATGTTGGAGAATTTTTGTCTTTATTTTCAACTGAAATTAAAACCAAAATACGACGTTTAGAACGGCTCATGATTAAACATAATAGGCATTCATTGTTTCTTATATTTAACAGTATATATATATATATATATATAAATGTTGATGCAACCAACAGGGTAGCTGCCAAACGATCTCAAACAGAAAAATGATGGCCATCAAAATGTAATGATTTTGGCTTTACGGTATTAATCTATACACCTTATCTAGAGAAGGTTTCATCCAAATCTTTCACCAGATTAACCTTTCATTTCTGCAACAGTTCCATTAAGCAATAAATGCTAAGTCTATTTAGTCATGTTTCAATTTTTTTCAGTTATCGTACCAAGTGCATTAATACTAAATGCTATGCCGGTATCCGTGGTCAACTTCCAGAGCCTTGCGAATTCAGACTTCACCGGTTCATAGTTGATCCCTCTTCCATTTGTTTTGTATAAAATGAAAAAATACACGATGGGTCAATATTTTACCCTCCATTTTTTCTATTTTGGCTTCCGTCAAAACGTCTTGTTTATTTTGCTCCAGTTTCATATCTGTTTGTGTTGAAAATCCCACAAAATCTTGCATGTTTCTGGCTCAAGGACGTTCTCATGTTTTTGATACCACCATTCTTTTTGTTGCTGAAAATCCCATTTGTCACACAACGCCCAATGAATGATTTTGGCAACTTGATCATGTCTCCACGTTTTATACTCATGTTATTATTATTATTATTATTATTATTATTATTATTATCATTATTATTTGGGAACGGATATCTTTATTTATTTTCTTTAAAAACAAAATAAAGCAATGGATTGGATAATTTCTATAACAACTGTTTGGCCGCTTCCATAGCAACAATACGATGGTTTCCATAGTAACTGTCCAATTTTTTTCTTTGTATTACTTTTCTTTACTGGAAAAGAAAGCCTGATCTGTTCTCTAACAGTTGTAGGTGGTTTATTACATATTTTTTGTGGAACAGTTGGTCTTTTGAACAGGATTATAAGTTTATCCCTACTTTCTTCTTTAAGATATCATTTCTGGTTCCTTCTAAATTCTACTTCAAATCTATACTTCTAACTTCTCCGACAAAACTTTATACTATTATTGAATTTTCCTGTTCCTCTCATGGCGTTGTTGCCTTGCTTGGGGTGAATTGATTAAAAAAAACTTCAGTTGCAGAGAGTTTACTGCATGAGTGCTATGTTTTGTACTACGTGTTGCATTCACTTACGCACAAATACCCTTGAGAAAGGTATTAATCTTTCTCTTCCCTCCATCTATGGGTTAAATAATAGGACAGATTGGTTTTTATAGCCTTGGCTGTCAACCAGTCTACCGCAGAAAGCAATGGGATAATACTGTAAAGAGACATGACCGTCCAAAGCGTGTATCCCGTATGGCACTTAACTGAATGTTCAGTAAAAATGCTATTCGGATTTTTCGTGGTGTCTCTACCATAGTTTGTGGTTTGGTGGAAATTCTTTCGTCTTTCTTCAACTCGTCATTGTATGTCAGTAAAAAAATTGAATCAGTTGCTGTCTACTGCTAGCATAGTTGGTTCCCTATGTTGGGCCAGATTATTTTTTCGTCAGAATTTATCTTACATATTTATAAATCTATCATTCGTCTGTGAATTGAATATTGCTGCCATGTCTGATCTCCCTGTTGTATATTTTGAAAGACTTAGTAACATCCAAAGAAGTGTCTGTGATGTTATTGGCTCTGACCTGGCATCTCAACGTCATTCAGTTTTTTTTTCATTACCATCATGCGGCTTCCCTCTGTCATTTCCATAAATATTTTCATGGTAGTTGTTCTAACGAGCTCTTCTTTTTGTCACCTCATTCGCATGAATTTAAGCGTACGATTAGGCCTCGTCGTTTTAGTGTTGAAATAGTAAAATGTAATTGTAATTTCTATTCTAATAATTTCTTCTCTCGCACTTCTCGCTCTTCAAACTCTCTGTCGGCTTCATGCTTCCCCGTCCCCTTATAAAACGCAACACGAATCGCTATCTTCTGTATTCCTGGTTTCTGTACTTTTCCTTTCTCCTCACTAAAGTCTTCTCATTCTATCTCACTCCTTAAACCCCCTTGCGTCTTAGTGGTATTATTGCCTTGCTTGGGACGAAATAATTAAAGAGATATTGAGAGAGAGAGAGAGAGAGAGAGAGAGAGAGGGAGATAGAGAGAATTTGATATTTACTTCATTTTAAATTAGCAAACCTTTAGTTAAATGTGTACTTAGGTAAGCTCAATGTAACTGTACATTTTAGCACCATAGATGAAGCAATTACTAATTTCATGTCTCAAAAATATTTAATGATATTACTCTTCCTACTTCAGTCTGCGTCATCTATTCTCTCTCTCTCTCTCTCTATCTATCTATCTATCTATCTATATATATATATATATATATATATATATATATTTTCCTTTTTGGATATATATATATATATATATATATATATATATATATATATATATATATCGCATCGCTCATTCACTGAAATGAATTAGACCACTCTAGCTATTGGGCGCGTATTATGATATTCGCTAAAAAGTCGGCCTAATTACACCGAACGCTCATAGCCCAGTGGTTAGAATCGCCGACTGACTCCAATTCGGTCGCGTTTCAATCCTGAGTTAAAAAGTAACCGGAGTCTAACCGTACTGTGATACAGCGAAACAGATCTGTCAAGGCTGTGGATGACAACATATATATATAGTATTATCTATTTAAAGAGCCAAATATGTAAATTATATCAAATAAAATTCCGAATTCTACAATCGTTGTGTATCAATTTCAGTGAGAAAGATCTCGATTCTTCTGCAACGATCAAAACCCCCAAAATTTAATTTTCAAATATGGTACAAAAATTCACATACCGGAGGGAGACGAAAAATGTTATTATATATATATATATATATATATATATATATATATATATATATATATATATAAGTGTGTGTGTATGTGCATGCGTTCATATGTATAAAGATGCTGGAAAAACTTTCAAAACTTCTTACATCTTCCTCGTCAGCCGTATTTAATGAAATATTTTTGAAAGAAAGGTTACTGCGCATATATATATATATATATATATATATATATATATATATATATATATATATATATATAAGAAATTAATTAAATTCGTAATTGTAAAGTAAGTCAATTTTATGTAGAAAGTGGATTAAATCCGATATATTTGACATTTGTCATTTGCTTTATTTTAAATTAGGAAACCTTTGGTTAAATGTGTGCTCTGTTAAGCTCAGTGTAATTAATCATTTTATTTTATATGTCGGATTTAATTCATTTCCTAACAGAATTTGATTTTGTTTACGTTAGGATACGAAACAGAATAGAGATGTATATTTCGAGAAACGGGTGAAATGTGTATTCGAAAGCACGATTCGTGTTTTGTTTCATCAGGAGATCCTCCGTGGTTAAGCGGTCAAGGCAGGTCAGATATAATGATGGTTTCCCTTAGTGGATGCATATTCGAATCATGCTAGAAAACGGATATTTTTCTAGCAAGATTTCTCGAATATTAAGGCCGATAAATTTAAATAAATCAATATATTGCTTAATAATAAAAGTAATTCTCAAATCTGAGTATCCATTAAAAATAACGTTTAAACATATAGTTTAAATATATATGTGGGGGGGGATCTTTATCAAATAATCACTAACAGTCACTTTTTGCCAGCCATTTCTACTATCCGGGGGTCTAAGCAGTTCTCCCTTTCTGAATATGGTGTTTATCGATCAAGGTTCATGATCGTGTACCCCCATACATATAAACGCAAGTTTCGTTATTAACAACTGTCAAGGTGCTGTGCTGTAGGTAATTTTTGTATATAACTTTTTTTATGTGTTCTCATACTTTTTTCCATTTCAGGATATAAATCATATAAAAATTGTCTGAATTTTTTGTATATTCAAGCGCCTTTGGCTATACATTTAGCCATTATCAAAGATGAATTTTATTTTAAACATTACATCTTTCTGACCACTATGTCTCATTTAAATACACATAGTTACCTACCAAACTCTATCCGTAACATACCCGTTGATAATTCAAATATAATAGAATCATCGACATGGACTCGTTATTAATAAATAAGAAAAAAGCCAACACTCAATGATATCAACTATGAATACGGCCATAATGTGCTGACCGTGTTTGGAAAATAAAACATAACTATAACTATAGATATATACATAAAATAATCCATATATTCAATTAAAAGTAAAATGAAGTTGAACTAAAAGTACAGCCACAAACGCTTGGATATATAAAAACCTTCTGACAATTTTTATATAATTTATGTTCATAAAATAAAAAGATTATAAGCCCATATCAAATGTTATATAAAGTACTTAACCACACACACACACACACACATATATATATATATATAGTCATCCGCAGCCAGATCTGTTTCGCTGTATCACAGCTCATCAGTACGATAAGACATCCGATTGCTTTTAACCCAGGATTGAAACCCAACCAAATTGGCGTCAGTCGGCGATTCTATCTCTGAGCTATGGGCGCTCAGTAGAAGGAACCAGACTATATATATATATATATATATATATATATATATATGTGTGTGTGTGTGTGTGTGTGTGTGTGTGTGTGTGTGTGTGTGTGTGTGTGTGTGGCCTTGAGTATGCGGCGTTTCTATATGCCTGATCTGGGTTTATTACTACTCGCCGTGTGTGGTGTATCATTCTCAATGAAATACAGAAGAAAAAACAAACCAAAAAACAAACAAACCAGAAAACACATAAAATGCCATCAGCATTTGTGGTGTCTGTCGTTCAGGACTTTTTTTCTTTAAGCCTACTGTTCAAAAGTTTCCTTTACAGTCAGTCCGCCCATTTCTGTTCATTTCTATAGCGGAAATTAATATGCAACTGCAATACTTCTCTAAAAAGGGCGTTTGTGAAAACTAACAATATATATATATATATATATATATATATATATATATATATATATATATATATATATATATATATATATTCTGAAAAGTTCTCTCTCCCGCCCAGGAAGAAGGCAATGGACCTCGAGCCTCAAAACAAAATAACGTTACAACTCGACACGTTTTTCTTGCAAATTTGAAAATATGTCACCGTCTGTAAAAATATTACCTATTTATTATAATAGATAAATAAGAAAAGGATAAAAGAATAAAATAATCGGCAAATGTTATTAAAAATTTATTTCCACTTTCTCCAAGTGTAAGAATATTGTATTTCTGAAACAAATGAAAATTATTCGTCAGAAGCTCTCTCTCCCTCTCTTTCTCTCTCTCTCTCTCCATATATATATATATATATATATCCAATCTGATTATTAGTTTACAAATTATTTAAGTGAAACTACTGTTGCAAATTTTCAAAACAATGGAACAATCTGAATTTCGTGTGTCGATAAATAAATTGCTTTCTGATGGGAAAAATACTGTTCAAGTAAAGCAATGACTTGATAAGTGCTATTCGAACTTTGCTCTGTCGGAAGCAACGTTTAAGTGGTGGTATAATGACTTTAAACACGGTCGTACAGACACAAATAATATCCCAAATCGGTGGTTGTCCCGGAAAAACTAAACAATCCACAAACTCGTTTTGGCCGATCGTAAGTTGAAGTTGCGTGGGATAGTAGAGAAGTTGAACATATCAAAAGGCTGTGTATTCACCATTTTGCATGAACATTTGTCAATGAGAAAGCTGTGTTCAAAGTGGATACCGCGTTTGCTCACAGTCGATCAAAAACAACGCGATTCAGAGCGTTGTTTGCAACTGTTTCAATGTAACAAAAAGGAGTTTTACGTAAATATGGGACAATGAATAAAACATGGATCTACCACTTCACTCCTCAGGGGACAGGAGCAGGTGAAAGCCGTCCAAAGCGCCCAAAGACGCAACTATTAGCAGGTAAGGTTTTGGCCTCCGTATTTTGGGTTGCGCATGGTATTTTGTTTATCGATTACCTTAAGAAAAGAAGAACCATCAATAGCGAATATTATATCGCATTATTGGCCCGTTTAAAGAAAGAAAAACGGCCACAAATGAAGAAAAAAAAGTGATTTTTCACCATGACAACGCATCGTCTCACAAGTCGATCGCAACGATGGCAAAACTACATGAATCGCACATCGAATTGCTTCCGCATCCACCCTATTCTGCAAATCTGACCCGCAACAACAACTGGCTGTTTGCAGACTTCAAAGTATTCTCTAGGAAAAAAGATTTGGCTGCAATGAAGAAGTGATGTCGGAAACCGAGGCGTATTTTGAGGTCAAAGACAAATATTTCTAAAAAAAACAAACAAACAAAAAAAAACAATAACAAAAAAAAAAAACAATAACAAAAAAAAAACACATCGAATTGTTAGAGAAGCGTTGGAATCAGTGTGTCACCCTAGAAGGAGACTATGTTGATGAATAAAGTCGAATTTTGCCTAAAAGTTGTTGTTTTATTAGTTAGGACCTAGATTTATTGGGTGATGTGGTATATATATATAACAAAATTCGAAATTTATGATTGAATGATAATTTCTGCTAATTGAATTCGGTTCAACGGCGATCTTTAATATTAAAGATTGCCGATGAAGTGAATTCAATTCGTAGAAATGATCATTCGATCATAAATTTCGAATTTTTATATGTAAAAAATACATACTGACTTGGTAAATAAATAATTTTAATTTACATTGAGCCCCCTGGCTTGACCAGTTTTAATATTTAAATATTTAATTTTTAACTATTAATATCAATGGGATCTCCTTTGGGATTTTACCATCAAGCCGTTTCCTTTTGTGTATATATATATATATATATATATATATATATATATATACACACACACACACACACACACACACATATATATATATATATATATATATATATATAAGAAGCACAAGAGTTTATTTCGTTCCTATTCT
Source organism: Ascarosepion bandense (assembly GCA_037127315.1). NCBI lineage: Eukaryota > Metazoa > Mollusca > Cephalopoda > Sepiida > Sepiidae > Ascarosepion > Ascarosepion bandense. Next base: position 3,363,020 of record JBBBDQ010000233.1, on the reverse strand, counting down.
CTGCAAACAGAAAATTTGTAGCCCATCATAAAAGGATATACAGATAAGAATAGAAAGCAACGTTCAAAGTAGAATATCTCTTGGAAGCAATAAAAACTACTTTAATACTAAATTCGATGCAACAACAAAAATTAACAAAATCAGTGACTGAATGACGAACGTCATAGAATGCTACGTTAAGTTTGTTTACAATGATGTTTACCCTGTACAAAACCCAAGATCCCCTCGAAGTAGAGGTTTACAGAATAAGAGGCACAGTTTTTACTGTTATGTTGGGAAGATAACGATTAACCCTGAACTTGAACAGGTTGTGTTGTCATCTAGGAAGCACCCTCTGAGGATTCGGTTCCCCAGAGCATCGTTTCATGGAAAGAAGCAATTCGAGTTGAACTTACATCTCACCAATGAAATACAAAGAGAATGAAGGTGGCATACTGCAATGTGCGTGGCATGGAGAGTCTTAGCCGTGAAGGTTAGAACTGGTGGCCCTAAGGAATGTGGAGGTTACTCAAATCGATATACACCCGATGAAGGCTGGAGAGCACAACGACCGAAACGTTGCGATAGCAACAGCAAAGATTAGGGCAATAGTCTGAGTGTAAATAATATAAATAAGGATAACTCCTGATCTTGGAAATTCTTGTTTGAGTTTGTTATCTCAAATTTTTTGGGATGTCCCTTTTTTTCTGACAACTCACAGAAAGAAAACCATCATTATCACTAAACTATTATTATCTAAGCTATTATTAATTTTAAAAAAATATTTTCATCCAAAGAAATTTTCTGGCTTTAAATAACCTGCAATAGGTTGATAAGCCATGAAAAAAGAATCAGTCAAAGGAATTTCCGAACATCTGAATAAAGAGCTGAGCCACGCATGGGCAAAGAAATGAACGACGATTGTGTCTTGCTGGTATTTTGAGCCAATCAATCTTTTAGAAGATTGCAAGTGTGAACTTACTGGTGTATGGAATATTCATTTGATAATACCAACCAGTCTATAGGCAAATGGCCAATTGTTCTTTTGGTGATAAGAATGAGACTGGTTATATTCAAGCTAATTAGCAGGGATTTAGGTCTTTGAATAGTCATAATCCATATGGCTAATACATTTGCGTACGCTGTTTCCAGGGATAAGTGTACTTAAACACGTTTCCTGTACAACAAAGCGAAACGTTGCGTTTCTTTGTTTTCCGGGGTTTGTATTTATGCAATTTAAATTAATGAAAAACTGTTTATTTATTTATTTATTTATTCGTTTTTCTCTTTGTTTGAAAAACTTCCGCGTCGGAAGGTAACTTACATAAGGGTGTATACGCCTTCCCAATCCCACCAATACCCGACCCAACGCACCAAAGTACTTTTTCTGTAGATCCGCCCCCTCCTCTCTCTCTCTCTCTCTCTCTCTCTCTATATATATATATATATATATATATATATATATATATATTTCTCGTTCACTCTCTGTTTCTCTTTTTCTCTCTGGTATCCCCCATTTTTTGCGTACATACACGTACCTCATTTTTTTTTTGTTTTTTGTTTTTTTTGGTAGACGAGAAAATTAGCCGAATAAATACAGCCGTCAACGGCGCCAGATGAAACTGCACGCGACTGCCGCGAAAATCAAGAATGCGCCTTCCTATACTCTCGGTTTTCTAATAATCATACCCACCCTATGCTTATTATTATTATTTTTTTTTTTTAATCATATCACCCCAAGCAAGGCGAAAACGCCACTGATGCGCAGGGGGCTACGTAAGAGTGAAAAGATTGGAAAAGAGAAAAACCGGAAACCACAACCTAAACAGGAAACAAGGGATGAGCCTCTTCACCTGTTCAATAGACGTGGGTGGAGTGTGAACCGGGCGATAGTTTAGACTATCTACTCCAATTGTTATTTTCTTAATTCTCTGCCACCAATTATTTTTATGGAATGTTCCCAGAAAAAAAAATTTATTCTAAGAAAAATGATCTGTTAGAACTGCGAAACTGATTTTCTTCTTCTGTTAGGAGGCATTCTATGATTTCTCTTCACAATTTGCAGTTCTTTGTAGCTCAGTAAATTTTGTTCTTTTGCTATTTTTCCTAAACCCTCTTCTGTCAGCCACTTACACGATCTCATTAGGCAGGTTGCACGCAGCTTTACTCTGTCCCCTTTTCTTTTAATATGTCCTGTGAGTATCAAATTTTCTAAACCTTCTTTTTAAAACTAATTTTGTGCTCTATAAATTTCAACTGTCTTTTTCTGAGGTTGTTTCCATTTTCTCATGAACTTGTTCGTTGCTCACATGCTCGGGCCATAGTATTCTCAGCATCCTTCTACAGAACCATATTTCTGATCCCCTTCTGCATATGTAAGAAGATTCTTTTCTTTGTTTCTAACAAATTTTTTTTCTTTCTTAATACTTTGCTTAGCTTTTGAGAAATCATTTTCGCTATCCCAATGCACCTTCACATCTCGGATACACATTTTTCTATTCACTCTTAAACACTTCCAAGATATATAAATTGCCGTACTTGTTAGAATTTGTTATCTCCAATTTGTAATTCGCTTGTTGGGCTGTCCCTTTCTCTGACAATTCACAGAAACAAAACCATTACTATCACTAAACCATTATTATTTCAAAAAGAAAAATTCTTATGATACAAACAAATTTTCTGGCTTTAAATAATCTGGAAGAGGTTGATAAGCCATGAAAAAAGAATCAGAAAGGAAATTTATGCGAAAGTAAAAACATACTAAATCAAAATTAGAACTCGGTTCGCTGATTCCACAATCTGCGTCGATATTCATTACGCCGCCAGCATCTCCTTCTGGCTTTAAATAACCTGCAAAGGGTTGATAAAAAAATACATAAATCTGAGATAGAAAAATCTGTGATTTAAATTCTATTTTTCTTCTTTTTTCAGATTCTCCATCTGCTGAGAAATTCGGTGACACCACGTCCTACAACGACCCGTACCTGGCGTTTGCAGTGAAACTCTTACACCCGACCAATCCTTTTATGGAGACCATTATCCGGTCGGCGAAACTGAACATCTTTAAGTATGGTACTCTGCCTGTCAACTCTACCAACTCATCCTCACTTCCATCCTCAAACACCCTGGTCACTGTCTACCATATTGTGGTTGACTCGAAAACCGGTGAGAAAACACGAACAGCCGTGGACTCCAAGATCGTCAATTTGCAAGAAAGCGGCTGGGAGACATTTGACATTGCGACGGCGGTTCAAACCTGGCTCGAGCGGCCAGATAGTGACGGCAACTTGAAGTTAGAGCTGGCCAGCTCGTTGCGGCCCACGGAACTGTACAAAATTCTGTACGTATCCCGGCTCAGGAAACGCTCATTGCGTGATCGGGAGCCACGTTTAAACGTGAAAACATCGGAAAGATCGATATTAGGCAGGGCGAAGCGAGATGCGCACACGGGTGACTGCGTGAAAGGAGACGGGGAAAAACAGTGCTGTAGGTTTTCAGTTGAAATTAATTTTAAAGAAATTGATTGGCAGAATTGGGTAATAGCACCCGAGTCGTTCAAGGCCTACTATTGTCAGGGAGAGTGCGGGCACACCCGCATGGCTAATGACTGGGCGATGATCAAACGAGTAATACATCTGAAAGATCCTGAAAAGATGCCTGTCGATGTCTGTTGCACGCCGAACAAACTAAGTGATTTGTCCTTACTGCATTACACGGAAGAAGGACAACTGGAACTAACTGATAAAAAAGACGTGGTTGTGCAGGACTGTCGGTGTAGATAAAGAACTTACAACATCAGTAGAAGAAGAATATATATATATATATATATATATATATATATATATATATATATATATGAACGTACTTACAAAGACAAATTACAAACACGTATATCTGAGCCAAAAACGTGAATAAATACAGAAAACAACTAATTTAAAAAGAAAAACAGAAATACGATAATTACACAACAACCAATTATAAAATGTCAATGACATTTCTACAATAATAACAATGCTACAATATATGAATCGCTTAGTTTACAAGCAAACCATATACACCCACACATACGAATGTATTGACAATACATATAAGCATACGTGCACACGTATTCTTTTAAGTTTATACATGGCAACTGCTTCAAAGTTACACTCACTGTTAAATATTTAAAGCCTATGAAATTAGAGGGGTATTTTTCCCTTCTGATGCATACAGACACATACACACACACACACAAAATCCGACTACAGGTGTATTTACTATTATATTTCATTACCAATCACTACTAGCCACTCATATGTTCTTTGGTGGGTGGTTGTATAACGCAAGCACTCTCACAATTACAGATATATCGGGACAATTTCAACATTACCAAACACAAATGTTTACATTGTATATAAAGAGTTATGAGTAAGTAATGGAATTAATTTATCAGTATTTATGGTGATATATTTACTTACTGCTACGACTATAATAATAACAACAACAAAGAAAAAAATGGAATCAAATAACCGTGGCATATCTTGACGTTAATTGTAAAGTGTACAAAATAAAAGAAAGAATGAATGAATGGGAAAGAGAGAAAGAAGTAAAGAACGAAAGAAAGAAAAAGAGGGAAAGTAAAACGAAAAGAAATAAAGAAAAAAAATAACTGAAACGCTATATTAAAATAAGAGACAAAAAAAATGAAAAACAGACAAAATTCGACAAAGGAACGTTCGTGTTGGTGATGAAGATAACAGGAGGAAGAATATTGACAGCTGAAGAGACGTTATGGAGAGAAATCCGTCGTTTGTGTCTACCTCTGGTCTCGGGCAGATTATGTAATAACTTCTACATCTTGCTTTTCTTTCATTTTTTTTTATTTCTAAATTAGTTTTATTTATTTCTATTTCATCTTTCCACAAGTCTTTTATTCTCCCTAAAAACAAAAAAAAAAAACAAAAAAAGACAAAGCTTTAGCAAACACAACAAAATAATTCTTAATATTGTTTTGATTACGCTAACCATGTCCTAAAATAATACGGCAGATGCACACGTTTTCAAATGATGCCCAAGAGAACAATGTGTAATGTAATCATGATAAAGGCTAATTGGAACATACGATTAAATCACTCATGCGTTAAATTATTGCGTATTCACCTCAGGACTTAATAGCGGCATATGTGGGGGTGTATCTTGGGGAACTTCCTTCTAGTGTTGGTTATCTAGCTAAAATGTGAGAGACTAAATATTTGTTATATGCAAAAATATATTAAGTATGGCACACGGCCAAAAGTTAATATAAAGGCAGAGTTAGTCATCCACTGTTCCATCTTTACCCTACCTGGTCACGTTCACTGATTCAAACATTCGATAAAAAAAACCATTCACGAAAAAACAACAGATTTTTACTTACCATTTTCACTACTGTCACCAGAATGCCGTAAATTCTTAGGAATAATTATGGTGGAATGGGGTAAGAAATGAGTATAACAACTTTAAAGAATGTTAAACAAATGCATATTTACGATTTCCAAATTATCTTTGAATAAACTAAAGAGAAAACTGTGTTAGTAATAGAAACCTGCCCCCAGTCTTAATTGTTGTAGAAAAAAAATCACTTAACCAAGCGAAATAGTGCCGGGTTGCAATAATAACTCATTCCATTTAAAAAACAGTCCCATAATCACGTCAGTCAGTTAAGTGCCATACGTGAAACACGCTTGGACGACCACGTCTCGAAAGACTGACCGGGCAGAAGATTATCCCGCAGTAGGTTGTCATTGCTTTCTGCGGTAGACTGGTTGCCGACCAAGGCTATAGAATCCAATCTGTCCTGTTAATCTGTCTATTCCTTCCATAACTGGAAAGAATAGACGGATTAATACCTTTCCCAAGGGTATTTGCGCGTAAGTGAATACAAGGATTATCAGCTGGAATTCGAACTCGGCTCCCCGAGTTCTCGTTCCGAGCCGATATCCAATGCACCAGAACGCACATCCTTCATAATCACGTACTCATCTGAAAAGCAAAACTGAAAATCACACTCGATAGGCGCCCCACATTCACTAGAGAACTGATATCTCTGTCACTTACTGGGAAGAGTCGATAGGGAATTAAAGTAAAGAAAAAGGCGGCAAAAATAAGCCAATCGATGAACATTCATACCCGAGCTGACGTAAAAGTTATGGCGCTTTTTTTTTGTTAGTTATATATAGTAAATTTATTAAGCATAACTTACACATAGCACGAGACTGAAAGTGTAGATCGAACACAGTCGTAGTTGATCTAGAAAGACAAGTTTGTTAACCATTACACCACACCGTTAGTTTTACATATGTTTGTGTTAATGTGACAGAAGTTTGACAAGAAAGCAATTCGAAATAAAATTCCCACAATTTTCCCCTTGTATTCAAATACAAGTGCCCTTTATATTTAGGTACTTAATTTCGCGTACCTTTAGGTACTTTAGGTACTTAATTTCATGTACCTTCTTAAGTTTATTATTAAAAAATAAAAATAAACGATTCCTGAGGGGCGGAAAAGTAAGTATCTAATACAAGGGCCACTTAATAATTGTGAGAATTTTTTAATAGGCAATAAATAGGGGAATGTTCTTATTATAAAGGCACCCGGGAAATTATTTATGAATCAAAAAGTGCGAAATTAATAAATTAGGTGATTTTTCTAAACCCGAAGAGAGCAGAAAATTTCCTCTGTAAATAAAAACTCCTTTCTATTAGCCTCCTGATTGTAACAAAGGTGTTCCGAAAAATAAAAATGTTATCAAGTAATATACCCGTAACAATACACTGATAAAATATTAGTAATTTATAACGTTTAAATATAAACATGTTAAATATATTTATAAACATTTTAAATATATTTATAAACATGTTAAATATAAATAATTTATAACGTTAAATATATTTATGAACATGTTAAATATATTTAAAACATGTTAACTATAAGTAATTTATATGTTAAATAGATTTATAAACATATTAAATATAAGTAATTTATATCATGTTAAATAATATTTATAAACAAGTTAAATATACTTATAAACATGTTAAATATAAGTAATTTATAAAATCATAAATATATTTCTAAACATATTAGATAGATTTATAAATATGTTAAATTTCTTTATAAACATGTTAAATATATTTATAAACATGTTAAATATAAGTAATTTATAACATGTTAAATATATTTATAAACATATTAAATATATTTATAAACATCTAAACTTATTTATAAATGGAACTTTGTGTGTGTGTGTGTGTGTGTGTGTGTGTGTGTGTGTGTGTGTGTGTGTGTGTGTGTGTGTGTGGCCGTTACCAATAGACTCCGAAACGGCTGAACCGATTTTTTTGAAAATTTACACAGTTGTACTATAAGCGTCTGCGAGTGTTCTTAGCTAGGTTTTGTGTCGAGGTTCCCCCGATAAATATCGAAAATCGATAATCAAAAAAATCGAGTAATAGAAGGAGTGGTCTGATTTTAATCAAGTTTGATACACTCATAGACAAAGACATAAGAAACGATATTCAGAAGTTTCAAGGTTGCAGTGCTTACAATAGTGCAGAAAATTTGATATCGATACCAGGAAATCAAAATTTGACTTACATCCATTCATTTTTCTTTCAATCTACGGTTTCGCTTTAACTGGAAACAACTATTGCTTTTTAGTCTTTCGTGCCAACGTCCAAAGGGTCTGGGATCCAGGACCATGGATTAGTTTTAAAGCTTTCATTACACCCGAGCAACACCGAGCTATACTGCTAGTATATATACTGTATAACGCTCTACATTCGTCTCGAGCACTCTTTATAATAGTAAATGCATGAACAAAAAAATAAATAAACCTACGAGTTCAACAACTTAGTTACAATATATATATATATATATATATATATATATATATATATATATATCTTGAAGAATATTTGCTGCCTAAATACACAGAATATATATGTGGAGAACATTTCCCAACCCCTACCCGAGTTTATGAAGGTTACCTCGTTTGTTAATTTCGCACTATGTGCGTTGTGGTACAGTGGATATCGGCTCGGAACGAGAAACCGAGAAACCGGGGAGCCGAGTTCGAATTCCAGTTGAATCCATTGTATTCACTTACGCGCAAATACCCTTAGGAAAGGTATTAATCTGTCTCTTCCTTCCAGTTATGGGTTAAATAGCAGGACAGATTGGGTCCTATAGCCTTGGTCGGCAACCAGTCTACCGCAGAAAGTAATGGCAACCTACTGCGGGATAATCTTCTGCCCAGTCAGTCATGTCTCTTTCGAGACATGATCGCCCAAGCGTGTATCACGTATGGCACTTAACTGACTGACCCCAGAGGTTAAACATGAAACGGTAATTTTACAGTTATTAATGATTGCATTGCTTAAAAATCGTGTTAAGTTGTTCTTTTTAATTCCATTTCGGATAAACCCGTTTAATTTTTCTCTATATAATCTCTTTAATAGAGTCTTTGACCCCGCCTTTTTTAGAACCCTCTTTTACTGCATATTGAAAAAAAAGTGCCAACCTTTCCAATTAACCTTTAACATACAAGAGGTGATTTTGCTTGCGAAGCAAAAATTTTATCCTGTCGTTGCAAGTATCTCAGATGACTGAATAACAGAGTGTTTGAATTTTGTAGTCGTGTTGTCATATCCTGCTATGGCCACAGAAAACGATCATGGCTGAAAGTAAGTATTACAGTAGAGAAGGCCTTGAAAAATAATACAGTTGAAAGGAAAGTAGGGAATAATGTAGAGTGTTAAAGTTTAAAACACTTCTACTTTTTAAAAAAAGTAAAGATGCTCAACTGATGCCAGTTAGATTTTCTTTAAAAAATGGGAAAATAACAAATTTATATATTTCTCTTTTTCTAATTTTTTTCTCTCTTTCAATATTTCTTTCAGCTTATTGTTTAATTTATTTATTTATTTTATTTTATTTTTAACCGTATCACCCCGAGCAAGGCGGTAACGCCACTGATGTACAGGGGGCTACGTAATAGTGAAAAGATTGGAAAAGAGAAAGCCGGAAACCACATCCTAAACAGGGAACAAGGGATGAGCCTCTTAACCTGTTCAATAGACGTGGGTGGAGTGTGAACCGGGCGATAGATCTATCTACTCCAATTGAAAAAAAAAAAAAAAAACAATGTGAAAAGATTGGAAAGGAGAAAGCCGGAAACCACATCCATTAATTTTTTTGTGGGTGGATGGGTGAGATGGGTGGATGGGTGAGAACAAAGCTCTTGGGATTGGTAGAGCCCACCCGAAACCATTCCTGTTATATCCACCCAATTACTCTTGGTACCAAAATATAAAAAATGACCAGACACCAAACTTTTTTGTTTGTTGATGTAGTAAATTTTCTGTTAGATTTTTCCGAAAAAAAAAATCAATTTAAAATTAAATAATGTTTACAAAATGTGGTCATTGCTCTGCAACTTTTTGTTCAGTTCGGTCTTCAATTTTATAGAAAACAACTTTATTTTTATCTATTTATGTATTTGTTTTCTAGAAAATTATTGAGTTATTATCTCTATGCCTCTCGCAGTTATGGGTTAAATAGTAGAGTATAAAAGTCATTAAAATAGTATGGGTTATAAATCAATAATTAATGTAATATTCTCTCGCAAAAATAAGATTCGTTCTTATAGTTCAAACTATTTTTGCGTTAAATAATCCACAAAGGGTTGATAAGCAGTAAAAAAAAAACTAATAAGTCAACCAATGTCTCTTTGCCCTATCCATGAGACAGCAGTACGTTCAAAGAGATGCTTGCTGGTAGAAATGAGAGGTAAAATTCCCCGGTTGCACAAAAAAAGATTTCATAGTGTGCACTTCAATCCTCTGGCAGAATTTGTTAACGTGGCTATTTAAAAGAAACAAAGTATGGCAGACTTGGACATTCGTGTCCGACAAAAATAAAAAAAATGACATTTTTTCATTGACACCGCTATTCTTCTAACAAGCTTCACTCCTCGGCAATTTAAAAAGTGATTATTAGAATTGTAAAAACTCAAACATATGAAAGCAAATTTATACATTTTCTTTATTCTTGAAAATCGGTAACAAAAATAATAGATACTATTTATTTATTCGATCTATAAATTCGTCTCTGTCGTATGTTTAGGTCTTATTACATTTTTAACCATCGCTTTTTAAAACAATAAACATTACAAAGGATAAAGGGTATTTAAAAGAACAGCGGAGTCAATGGATAATTCGTTCTTTTGACGCACCTTTGACAAAGTTTGCCGAAAGAACGCACACATACGGCATGCATATAACACTTTAATACGCACATTGTTTTTAATCCGTATTAAAAATAAAGAAAAAACATCCCTTCCGAATAAAAACAATAGAATAAAGGATCATACACCAGTTCTTTTATTCTCTCCACACAATCGCTAAAATTCCACACAGAAGAACAATTTCTTTCTTTCTTTTTCTTTTTTTCGAAACTTTCTCTATTTCTCTTATTTTTTTTTTGTCTTTTTTCTTATCATCTTTCTTGTTTTTTTGTTTTTTTTTTGTATTACTAATATCGCTAATTGTTAATACATATTTGTATATATATTTTAATATGTGTAAAAATAGATGTTTTAAGAGATTATTTTTGTAAGTCGAATTTTGTGAAAAAAAAAAAAAAAAGAAAAAATCGCCCGAGGCCTGTTTGGTTTTTGTAGCGAGGAGTCTCCAGAGTTGATTGGAAGTTTTTTCTCGCACTGTGAAGAAAGGAAAGAGTCTGGCAACAATGAAGTGGACGTTGATTTTTCTTAATCAGTCATATATAAAGGTTTGTTTACACAAAATTTGCGAAGCATTTCAGCATAAACACAGAGATAAAAACAGTGATAAACACACACACACACACACACACACACACACACACACATTTGTATTCATATATATACGACAATTCTAAAATCAAGGGGAAGTAACTTGTTCTACTTTTTGGCAAAATTTGTTAGCAAAATAGGTTTTAGTTTAGTAACTGACTTTCTATTTTTCTCCGATATATATATATATATATATATATATATATATATAGAGAGAGAGAGAGAGAGAGAGAGAAAAGATTAATAGAAATATAAAATTTATCACATAGTATTAATGATATTTAGCACCTCAACGATACAGTTTCGCTGACGAATCATTTTAATAATTGTTCAGTCCACTCGTCAGGAGGTTTCAGCAATTCACTTAATTATTAATATATATATATATATATATATATATATATATATATATATATATGTGTGTGTGTGTGTGTGTGTGTGTGTGTGTGTGTGTGTGTGATTAATATGTGTGTATGTGTGTGTGCTTGTGTGTGTACACATAAGATATGTATATACATATATATATCAGAATAATTTCTGGTAATTAGCAATTTTTTCCTTTTGTTAATAGATTACCACTCTGTATACATACAGATAGATAGATAGATAGATAGATAGATAGATAGATAGATAGATAGATAGATAGATAACACCGTAGATAGATAGATAGATAGATAGATAGATAGATAGATAGATAGATAGATAGATAGATAGAATTTTGTATTATCTATTTATCTAGTTCTGTATCCGTATATTTCCAGATAAGATAATATAATATATACAGGAATCCCTCGATTAATGTGTCCATTAAGAGATACGCACTAATCGAAACGCATTAATCGAATGCAAAAAAATTGACAAACAAAATAATTACCCATTTTACTATTTTAAATTCTAAAAAACATTTTATTAATCGGCAACTATAAAAAAATCAATTTTCAATTATTATGGTTAAGCTGAAGAATTTTACTATTTGAAAACGCATTAATCGAGGGATTCCTGTATATATATATATATATATATATATATATATATATATATATATGAATCACTCGATTAATGCGTTTTCAAATAGTACACTGAAATTTTTATCCTCAAAATTACTTAGTGTTTTTGTCATAATAAAATTAGACCAGTACACAGTTGTATTAAAAGTGTTCAGTACAATTATATTGTAGAAGCTTTGAATATTCTTCACTTTAAACGAGTTATTATGCGACCTACGTTTCTACCATGTGGTGTTTTCAGGAGATTTACAATAACTAATTTTATTCGTTTTTTTTTCTTTTGCTTTTTTTTTTTTACCGTTTCTTTAAGAACGCTCACGTGACGGGAATTTCTGAACGCGCAGTTTCTAAAATAAGGTTTTCATCCATGGTTGTACGAACCTAATAGGTATTTTATGGTATGGTTACACTTAGTCATAATTTCTGTTCTTTCATCGAATAATTCATTTTTGTTTGGGAATAACATAATCGCTAATTTTTATTCTTAGCACAGTTTACCACACACACACACACACACACACACACACACACACACACACACACACACACACATATATATATATATATATATGTATCCAATCGTACATACAAAAAATAAAAATTTCAACGCAAAAAATATGACATAATTAAATATACCGCATGTGTAAGTCACAAGCAAATACTTTATGTACTTTTCGTATTACAAATCTATAAACTAATACAGGTATTTGAAACCAGGAATACAAGCAGTCTCACACCCTCGTGCGTGCGTGTAAAATCAAGCATATATTATAGTGATTTTCTAAGCGCAGATTAGGTGTGACAGAAGGCCGAAAGAATGAGGCACCTAGTAAGGATCGAACTCACTATTCAATTGTAATAATTCTGGGGAAACAAATTTTCTAACCATTACACTACGTCGAGGTGTTCCCAAGCATATATTATATAAATCATTCTCCATTAAACATATGTATCAAACATTAAGTAAAGACTTCAAATTCAGTTAATAAATGTGTTTGGCTGAGTTCACTCAGCCAAACACTATCCTATTTACGCTCTCACACCCTGATTGAGCACCTCGGGAAGAATGGTAGACTTTGAAAAACAGTAGCTACGCATCGTTCATTCAGCAACACTCTCAGCTATTGGGTGTGTATAATGATAATATACACGCTAAAAAGTCTCCCTCCTTCTACCATAGCTCAGAGGTAGAATCGCTGACTAACGCCAATTCGGTCGGGTTTCAATCCTGGGTAAAAGGCAATCGGCTGTCTAACCGTACTGATGAGCTGTGATACAGCGAAACAGATATGTCTGCGGATGACTATTTATATATATATATATATATATATAGTCATCCGCATACCGAATTGGCTTCAGTCGGCGGATTCTAGCTATGGGCGCTCGGTAGAAGGAGGCAGACTTTTTAGCAGGTATATTATCATTATACACGCCCAATAGCTGAGAGTGTATATGTCTGTGTGTGTGTCGTTCACGCGTTTGTATTTGTGTGTATGCACATATATGAATCGTATCTAATACATCTCTTCAAAAAATCCATTATCTATTAACCTATATTCATGAAGAAATACCGAATGATTACATCTGCATTAATATATCCATGACGCTATAAAATATAGGTGTCGGAGTTATTCAATGATATCCCGATTAATATGTATAAGTTGAACGTCGTTAGGTTGTGATTTAATACCCGATATAAGGAATATATATAAGTAAATTTAAATTAAAAGCAAATGTAGTTTTCCGAACATTTTTCCCGCTCTCTTTATTTTTTATCATCACAAATCCAAGAATGATAACACGCTGTATCAACAGACAGTGCAAAAGTTTTAAGTGATCATCTCTAAGAATTCAAATAACCGCAGTTGATATATTTTCATCCCCCTATATCCTTTTCAAAAATGTTGACATGTAAAATTGAATTAAGATTCATCTATTATATATGAAATTTTTCAGCGTTTCAGATAGCGCATGCGCAGAGACAAAGAAAGGTTGTTATATATATATATATATATATATATATATATGGATGGAAGAAAATTACATCATCCGAAAAACACTATTCTTAAAAAAGTGCTCAATACGAAGTAGAACGAATAATATTTATTCAAAATTTATAACATTTATTCAAAATTTATAATATGTTTCGACACTTGTGATCACTTGACAAAACACAAGAAGTGGCGAAACAAGAGCTACTTTGTAGTGATATTAGAACATACTTATATATATATATATATATATAATCAAAATAATAACTAAATAGCCTCTGTAAGTATTTAGGTTGTAAATTTATACTAAGATAAACCTTTAAAAAAACCATTAACAAACAGAACCTAATTCCGTTACAATCCGGTGCACTGAGGCGTCGGATGAATGGGGAGAAAAAAAAAAAGAAATCCGCGGAATAAGAACAAAACATTCAATACTCCGCAGTAAAGAAAAAAAACCCAAACGGAACCAACCACAAGAAAAAGTGCTCGATACAAAGTACAAAGATATACAAAAGTAGAGCAAAGACACACAAAAAATCTCAAGCGAGCCAAAACCTACCGCGGTTTCACACTACGGATCGTCAGGACAAAAAGGTTTTTGCCCTGACGATCCGTAGTGTGAAACCGCGGTAGGTTTTGGCTCGCTTGAGATTTTTTGTGTATATATATATATGTATATATATATATATATTCAGAGAAATGAAAACTTTTAAAAAGAATGAAAGTAACGCCCCATATTAATGTCTATGGACATTCAAACTATATGTGCATTGTTTGAGTTTATACTTTAGTTTATACGTAAATATTTGTTGTGTTTAGACTTGAGCATTTAAGTAAATATAGGTTATTTTTATACTTGAGTTGAATGTTTAGACATGAGTCTACACGTAATCATTGCTCATTCGTGCTCGGAGCAGTGGGCTTTGGTGGGTTAATGCTAGGCAAATACACAAAAAAAACAAGTTTGCTTTATTTAGCTTAATACGAAAATGACGCGTTTTCTGGTCCCAAATTTTAATGAGAATTCAGTTTTGTAATGTAATATACTTTCGGATTGTCTGAGCTACGTCAAACGTCAAATGGAAAATATGAATCCCTCTGGAGTTTTTTCTGAAGAAAAAATAAATTGTAAAAATAAAAAATAACAATAACAATTGAAAAAAAAAAACCCTCAATCACAGGAAATATTAATCGATAAATGATTCCAGTCAACTATTAAATCGAAATTAGACAGATTAGCTCTCTGAAGCGACTCGTTCATTTTCTGCTTGAAGCAAAGTTTTGTTTATTCCCTGACGTATAAACCGCTTTATAATAAATCAGTTTATAATTTTTGCAAACATTACACTGGATAAAAGGGCCACTTCCAATGATCCTAGAAAAATATCGGCTATAAGAATGTGCGTTGTGGTGCAGTGGATATCGGCTGAGAACGAGAAATTGGAGAGCAGAGTTCGAATTCGAGTTGAAGTTGTTGCATTCACTTACGCGCAAATACCCTTGGGAAATATATTAATCCGTCTCTCTCTTCCAGTTATGGGTTAAATAACAGGACAGATTGGGTTTTATAGCCTTGGTTGGCAACCAGTCTACCGCAGAAAGTAATGGCAACCTACTGTAGCATAATCATAATTTGTTGCATTCACTTACGCGCAAATACCCTTGGGAAAAGTATTAATCTGTCGTTATTCCCTCCAGCTATGGGTTGAATAGCAGGAGGGTTTTATAGCCTTTGTTGCCAACTTGTCTACCGCAGAAACCTACTACGAGAAAAACTTCTGTCTACTCTGTCATGTCTCTTTCGAGACATCATCGTCCAAGCGTGTATTACATATGACATTTAACTGAATGATTGTTCAGCTACTTATGAAGATTATGAGCAGAGTTCAATTTTGGACCTATTCCGTTGCGGTCACTTTCGTGTCAATGCTTTTTGGAAAAAGTATGATTTTTTTTTTTTTTTTTGTCAATGGATTAAATATCACCGTGGTATGGACTCTCTAAGCTAAAATGGCAACCAGGATCGGAGGACAACTCGATTCAAAGCTGTGAAAAAACTAACACGAAACCACTGATCTATATTACCTAAAAGTTGCACCATTTCATATATAATAAAGAAAAAACATTTAGTAGAAAGCTATGATAGCCTGACCCAAATAGACATTACAATAGAAAACAACAACAACAACAACAACAAAAAAGAACAACTAAAGGACACATGACCCAGTGGATATAGAGGTTGTTTACTTGAAAAAAAAAGTTGTGAGTTCAATACCTGGCTACAGTGGTGAAGCAATAACTTAGAGAATTATATATATATATATATATATACTGGGATCGCTCATTCAGTAATGAATTAGAGCACTCTGGTTACTGGCGTATGATACATCATACGCTAAAAGTCTAAGATGCCTAACCGTAATGATGAGCTGTGATACAGCGAAACAGATCTATCTGCGGATGACTACATATATATATATATATATATATATATATATATATATATATATATATAATATTCAAAATAATAACTAAATAGACTCTGCAAGTATTTAAGTTTTAAATTTATACTAAGATAAACCTTAAGAAAAACCATTAACAAACAGATTCCGTTACAATCCGGTGCACTAAGGCGTTGGATAAGAGGGGAGAAAAAAAAGAAATCCGCGGAATAAGGACAATACATACGATACTCCGCAGTAAGGAAGATTACAATGATTATTATATATATCCCAGTGATTGAAATAAAGGGTTCGATGCAAAATTCCTAGCACTTGAAGAAGCGTACAACGGCCGAACAGTCGTAAACATGGCAAAGAAGAGGACAACAGTTCGAACAGTGTAAATAATGTAAATACTACCTCATCTCGGAAGTATAGACCAAAACCAAAAAGCAAAATAATTAGTGGTTATTGTAGTTGTTTTCCTTTGTTGTATTCTCTTCCATAACATCCAAGGATATAAATTAGGCTTTTTTGAAAGCCAATATCGCCAACGTCCTGAAAGAGACATTACAAAAAATGCTCTTATATATATAAATATATTAGCAAAAACTAAGTAATTTAATTATGCATATATATATATATATATATATATATATATATATATATATATATGCATAATTATTAAATTACTTAGTTTTTGCTAAACAGATTAGACCAGTACCCAGTTGTATTAAAGTTTTCAATATATATATATATACCTATTTACATTATTTTATTATTAATATCTTTTAATTTCCCCTAAAATAAAGACAAGTAATCTCCCTTGAGCCATAAACACAAAACGTATAACCTCTTCCCTAAAATTTTTCTACCTATTAATTTTAATTTAGTTCATAAGATTTTACTTTACAGTTTCATGTTTAAGTTTGAATTCAAATCAAATTAAATTATACAATTAAAATACTAACATCCCAGCATTATAATATATAACTACCATGCGTAGAATGTCGTAATGATTTCTTCTTTTCGTATTTTCTTGTTTCCTTATGCTCTCTCTCTCAAGCTCTCTCTCTCTCTCTCTCTCTCTCTATATATATATATATATATAAACTTATTTATAAATGAAACGTTGTGTGTGTGTGTGTCTGTGTGTGTGTGTGTCTGTGTGTGTGTGTGTGTGTCCGTTACCTATAGACTCCAAAACGGCTGAACCGATTTTCTTGAAAATTTAAGCAGTTGTACTATAAGCGTCTGTGAGTGTTCTTAGCTAGGTTTTGTGTCGAGGTACCCCCGATAAATATCGAAAATCGATTAACGAAAAAATCGGGTTATAGAAGGAGTGGTCCGATTTTAATCAAATTTGATACACTCATAGCCAAAGACATAAAAAACGATATTCAGAAGTTTCAAGGTTGCAGTTCTTACAATAGTGCAGAAAATCGATTATATATATATATATATATATATATATATATATATATATAAGGCAAGATGTTTGTGTGTGTGTCTGTTTATCTGTCTGTATGTCCTTTATACAAATCCACAATTTTTATCCGACTCTCACCAAACTTTACACATATATTTTTTAGGCTGAGTCTGAGCTCCAAGACCATGGATTAGTTTTAAAGCTTTCATTACACCCGGGCAACGCCGGGCTATACTGCTAGTATATATATATTTGTTTCCCTTCTTATTTCTACCTTTCCGCACCTGGGTGTCAAAGATTCTAATCTTTACCATTCCTTGG
>JBBBDQ010000233.1:3265000-3340000 GCA_037127315.1 Ascarosepion bandense | reverse complement strand
TAATAACTGAATGCTCACCGGAGCAAACATTTGCTATCCTCGCTTGTGTAATTTTTATCCTTAGCTTTTGTTGTCTTTTTTTCTGTTCGACATGAAAATCCCGATCACTTGTTGTTCCGAGGTAAGTAAGATGCACAGCTAACACGATTCTTCTTCTTATTTTTTATTGCCGAAGAATTAAACATGGCCTCCCGGAAATTTGTTGCGAATATCTACTGTATACGAATTAATATTATGTGTGAGTTTTTAAATGCTCAGCATTTGAAAATGAGTAAATGCATAGTTTTTTTGTTTTTTAAATCTTCCTTATCAACTTGCCGTCCACCCGAGACAGGGAAGACAGGAAATATTTCAAAAGTTGTCAAACTACCTGAAATTTCATATATGCTTGGACATACAATATCATTATTTTCATATATATATATATATATATATATATATAGGAAAATAAATTATATATTTTTAAATTATATATATATATATATATATATATATATATATATATATATATATATATAATTTAAGAATGAAATAGACTTTCGCAGTTGGGTGTTGACCTCAATGTCCACCTATATATTTACATTTACCCTATATCCATGATACTGAGCACTTTAGCCCATAAATATACCATACCTTAAAACTATATTTTTATCATCCATATATATATATATATATATATATATATATATATATATATATATATATATATATATATTCTACGTTGGATCTATCTATAAAAATACTTGAAGTATATGACGTGAAAGCTTTTTTTATATAATTTTTAACTGGTCACTAGAATAAGGAAAAATATTTTCCGTAATCTAGTGTTTTATAAAATTTTAGTTACTTTGGCTTTAAACCAAAAAAAAATGTAACAAATAAAAAAGTTAAGCCATTTGGTAACAGATGTAAAATTTTGTTAATATATATCATTGAAGTAGTAGGAGGATTTGAATAATTAAGTAATTCATCGAGCTTTTTATTCGACCTCAACAGAATGCAGAAATCACTGGACGGCCGTTTCGCTATGGTTTGCACGGCTTGTATTGGAGAAGTCGTGACTCTGGGAGGCACCGTCCTACGAGTAAAGGAGCTTGGATGAGTTCCACCACAGAATTTGTGAACGAGCGGCGCGTCATCGTGTTTAATTCGTTAACTCTTCGTCACTTGGGCCCGTGGTACAGTTGGTATGACATCAGCTTAATGACCAAAACTGTCTGGGTTCATTTCCTGGTAGTGGATGCGCACTGCTGAAGAGTCCCAAATATAGGACGGAACGGCCGTCCAGTGCTTTCTGCATTCTGTTGATGTTGAATAAAAAGCTCGATGAATTACTATATATATATATATATATATATACACGCCCTCAGTGATGACCCATAAAGACACGCAACAAGTCTATCCTTGTCAAAGATAACTAATAATGTCGCCCGATGCGAGCTACATGGAAGATACATAAAAACGAATCATTTAAATAAGAATTAACTCGGGTTAAAAAATGCAGCTATGATTTGGTTTATATATGATTTATTGTATCCAGTGGTTTTACCCTTTCCCACTTACTATTATAATCAAACGACTCTGGGACTTCATTTGGAGTCTGCAGCTTATGTTAGTAGTAACTGAAATTTTTAAATTTCTGGTCTTCAGTGTCAGCACAATGTTTTGGTTAGGAGGTCTAGGCGAACGATTTGGACTTCAGTAGCAGTAGTATGAGCACTCAGTGTGTGTGTGTGTGTGTGTGTCCAAATCTCCAGCTTATATGGAGCCCAGCGTCTGGCAAGAGTGGGGTCGACCGATTTCGGTTGTTTTCCATCCGCAATCATCTACTATATACATATTCTCAAAATATATTTAATCAAATGTTTTTCCAAATTTGGGGTTGTCCAGCCCCCTTTTGGAAGTGGTCAGACGAATCAAGCCGCTCCTTAATTGCAACTTCCTTCACGTCTCACCTTCGCAGCATCACTCCATATAGACGCTGCTAATCTCTTCCTTCTCATACTTCCTCCAACTTCAGCCTTCTCCAAGGGCTAGTACCCTGTCTTTGAGACAAATTCAACCTTCAGGCAAAACAAAAGGGATTTTCGACTATATTTCTGAGATTAGGTAGTATTTACAGTATTTACATTATTCAGACTAATGTCCTCATCTTTGTTGCCATTTATAGGACGTTTTGGTCGTTGTATGCTCAAGCCTTCTTCAGGTGCTAGGAATTTCGAACCGAACCGAATTAAAATCACTGGGGTATAAGATCTTCATCCCTTGCGTAGAGCCTCTGCTGGTAGTCATGTGTTATCTCCCTCTAACCACTTATTTACCACTACTGTAGCCTGGTATTGACTTCACATCTTTTTGTGTCAAGTCACAGGAACTAACCAACGTCTATATCCACTGGGCCATGTATTACAAGGTTAGAGGGAGATAACTCAGGACTACCAAAAGAGGCACTACTACGCAAGTAATGAAGTGATTGTAATAAAGGGTTCGGTTCGAAATTCCTAGCATCTGAAGAAGGCCTGAGCGTACAACGGCAGAAACGTTGAACAAATGGCAACAAAGATGAGGACAATAGTCCGAATAATATAAATAATGTAAAAAGGATTGTCATTCATCAAGTTTTCTTCATCAGCTTGCCTTATATTAGTTGTTTCTCAATCGACACTGACCATTCAAGAATTGTTATGGATGGGAAAGGAAATTATTCCCAATCTCAAAAGTTTATCTTTCTTCTGTTTTTACGATCAAAAACACCACACAGCCTTTTTGTCCTTGTTACTCCAAAATAGTATTTTTTTTTCTTTATCCCATATATCCAAAGGAATCCGAATTAATGTTGGATATAAATTTTTTCAGGACAAATATTCACAGAGATTATAATGAACGACCACGTTAGGCTGGCCTCTATCTGTGGGGACACTTCTCTTCTGGGCGGCTGATTCAGAACTTCAACAACAGAATAAAATACTTTAAACATCCGACTGTTTTTTAATTCATTTCATCATGCATATTTTGCTTAGTTTTTCACATCAGCCATTTAATTATATATATATATATATATATATATATATATATATATATATATATATATATATATATTATTTATGATATATTGACCACAAGCTAAGCGACAACGCCAATAAGACACAACAGGCTACCGGAAGTGAAAGAGAATGAGAAAACTTTAGAAGATAAAGAAAATAGAGTTAAATTTCTAGTCATCTTTAAACATCTGAAGAGGAGTTTAAATCGAACCTATCTAAACCTATATATATATACTTACCTACACAGAATCGTGATAGGTAAGCTTTAAAATTATTTTTTAAAATGAAAAATCTTTCTTTAAGCTTTTATTTTAGATAATATTAATATTTTATTTCAAGCTAATAATGAGCAAAATAGTTTTCTGTATTTCAAAACTAATTTAAATTGACTGGAAGAAAATTTCATTTTGAAACTGATAAAATCGCTGATTTTCAATCATCATGATGTAATTCTCTTTATTAAAAATATTTCAATAGTAATATATAATTTTCTAAAACTTTTTTTGACGAATATTATCCGATATGAAATTGAATTAATCTGATCTGAAGTAGATATTACTTTTAGTTTAAAATATCGTAGAAATAATATTTTTTAACACGGTGGTAGCTGTTTATGGTGTTGACAGCTTCTCTGACAGACGGGAGTTTACCTAATTTTTTTCTACGGTGAATATATCTGTAAAAGTAACTGAAGGATATAAAGTGATAGCTTTTTTTTATATAATTTTTAACTAGCCAGTACAATAAAGAAAAATATTTTCCGTAGTTTAGTGTTTTGTAGAATTTTAGTTAATTTGGCTTTAAATTTACTATAGCTATCGCTCTATTTTATGATAATGTCATGTATAAATGTCTTTTACGGAAATTAACGAAGATTAACGAAACTTGGTTATAAACAACCGACAATTTGAAATGATTTGTTTGAACATTATTTTTGATCGGTACTCATATTTTGATTGATACTCATATTTCAGAGCAGATATGGTTATTGCGATGAATCGAAAATTGTGTTATATAGGCTTGATTAAAACCTCGTTTAGACTGAAGGTCATTCGTGGTCGAGAGGTCTAAGACGTGCTAGATCACATGGCAGCTTCTCCTATGTTGATAGTGGCCGCAGGTTCGAATCCTGCCGAATGACACACATTTTCGTAATAAAAATTTATCGTAAATAGTCAGGCCGGTAGATATAAATATATAATACTGTTTAATTAAAACCAGAATAACTACTTAAATATGAGTATCGATCAAAGCTTATGTTCAAACAAATCCTTTCATAAATGTCTGTATTTATAAAGATCGATATGTTTATACACTCAAAAAATGTTTAAAAATTCTTTTTACAAATTTGGGATCGATGAATCGTAGTAAGCTTTTCTATTTATAATTACCAAATTTATCGCCCGGTTCACTCTCCACCCACGTCTATTGAACAGGTGAAGAGGCTCATTACTTGTTTTCTGTTTAGGATGCGGTTTCCGGTTTTCTCTTTTCCAATCTTTTCACACCTATGTAGCTCCCTGCACATCAGTGGCATTACCGCCTTGCTCGTGGTGATATGATTAAAAAAATAAAATAAAAAATAACAATGTCAAGTAATCGCTCCAAATTAGTATAGATCTTAAGATTTAAAACTTTATAAATTATTATACGCAGAATTTTAAAATAACTTAAAAACAAAATTAAAATAATTATTGTAAACTTTCATTATTCATAAAAAAAATTCTTAAGACAATAGTGTCCATAATAAATTTTATACATAAAAGCAATTAAATGCTTTTCTAATCAAATAATATCTGAATTTTAGTGCATTTTTTACGATTCAATGCAGATTTTCGGTAATAGATGGGTCTGTTTGTCAAAGAAATTGTATTGATGATTTAAATTTCCTAATGTTTTTGACAAATATAAACATAGCTAATATATGTGCTGCAAAGTCGTAGTAAGCTTTTCTATTTATAATTAAAAAATATAGTTTTTATTGAATAACAATGTCAAATAATCGCTCCAAATTAGTATGGATTTTAACAGATTTAAAATTTTATAAGTTATTATAAGCAGAATTTAAATTTCCTAATGTTTTTCATAAATATAAACATAGCTAATATATGTGCTACAAAGTCGTAGTAAGCTTTTCTATTCATAATTAACAAATATAGTTTTTACTAAATAACAATGTCAAGTAATCGCTCCAAATTAGTATAGATTTTAATAAATTTTAAACTTTATAAGTTATTATAAGCAGAATTTAAATTTCTTAATGTTTTTCACAAATATAAACATAGCTAATATATGTGCTGCAAAATTTAATTTCTCGAAATTCGTGATTTAGTAGGCAAATCAACAGTAAGTTTGTTTCTGACTTGGACTTTTGAGAGTTTGAATATTCTGAATTTTCCATTAATCGGCGCTTCACTGTCTTCCAGATTCATGGCTAAAGTACCTACCTATCAATAAATTGTTATATTTGTAAAAATTATATAATAATAATGATTTTAGAATTTAGGAATTAGAACGATGACAGACTCAAGCCACAATTTTTGAAATTTGTCTGAACATCATATAGCACTGAAAATCTGGAGAAGTATTAAAAGAAGCTAGAAAAAGGTAGAAAATCGATTTGCATTGCGGATTGACTTTGTTCGATCTCTGAAGTTATATAATGTCGGTTCGATGCAAGTTAACATTTGAGAGACTCGTGGAAGATTCTTATTTCTTTTCAAAACTCGGTGTCATCGATCAATGCCTACAGTTTATCTCTTTGCTTGGTTTCTTTCATAACCAATGACTACGGGATAAATCACCATTAGGCTAACTTCCGTATCATGATCACAGTGATTTATCGATTGACCAAAGCCACTTCCCCACTCGCTTTGATATTATCTAACTTTAATCATAACGTTCTTCAATTTGAAAGGAGAAATCGTAAAACAATAATGGAAGTATCTACTTAGTGAACGATGTGAGGGTGATGTAATGGATATATATATATATATATATATATATATATATATATATATATATATATATACAGTACTATGCAAAAGTATTAGGACAAGAACTATTTTATCTTTTATGAGGCATCAAAATAAAGTTTAAAATCACCCCTGTCCTAACAGTTTTGCACACTACCGGTAGTGTGCAAAAGTATTAAGACAGGGGTGATTTTCGTAAAAACCTCACTGAAATTCAAATACGGGGTGTAAAGCCAAGTAACTTGCTAATATTTATTATTTAAAACTAGGTGTAAAAGAAATGTATTAAAAAGAAGTTATATTTAATTTTTCCTATTTTCTATTAAACAAGTTATTTTGAAACTACGCATTATTCTATTATCCTTGGATAGGAATGACTTTTTTCTTAGACCCCCCCACTCGAGTTGATAAATCTAATGTTACTTCGCAAGACACACTTTGGGAACAGATACAAGCTGCTTGGCAGGAGATACCATTAGATACATTGAAGAAGCTTGTGATGTCAATGTCTGATAGAATGAAGGTTGTAATCAAAGCAAAAGGCTATTATACTAAATATTGATTTTATTTTGTAACAAGTATTTTTTTCTTGTTAAAGCATTTGTTGAGTAAATCAAATAAAATTACTTTAATTAAATTGTTTATTTTCTTTCAATATGCCTCATAAAAGATAAAATAGTTCTTGTCCTAATACTTTTACACAGTACTGTATATATAAGATCAGAGGGCAGAGTTCGTATTCCAGTCGACTCGTTATATTTACTTATGCGCAAATACTTTTGGGAAATGTATGAATCTCTCTCCCCTCTCGAGATCGGAGATCCGAGTTTGAAACCCAGTCGGGTTAATTATATTCATTTATGCGTTAATGCTCCCGAGAAAGGTCCTTCAGAGGCCGAGGAGCCGAGTTCAAATTCCAGTCGCGTTCATTATATTCACTTTTGCGCAAATACTTCTTTGGGAAAGGAATGAATCCATTTCTCTCCTCTCGCTAGTAGAACTTCCATGGTTATTCTCGAAAAAAATAATTATTCTTATAATTCCAAATATGTTTGAACTTTAAATGATCAACAAAGGGTTGATAAGCCTTAAAACAATAACTCAAATCTGGCTGAGGTTTTAGACATATATCATTGGCCCCAATGATTAATCTTTTAGTTCTTAAATGACTAGCTAGGAATTCGAGTTCTGATTTTCAAGATAGTCGCATATATCTAAACATATTTATAAATGGAACTTTGTGTGTGTGTGACTTTGTGCGTGTGTGTGTTCGTTACCTATAGACTCCGAAACGGCTGAATCGATTTTCTTGAAAATTTACAAAGTTGTACTATAAGCGTCTGCGAGTGTTCTTAGCTAGGTCTTGTGTCGAGGTACCCCTGATAAATATCGAAAATCGATAATCGAAAAAATCGGGTTATGGAAGGGGTGGCCCGATTTTAATCAAATTTGATACACTCATAGACAAAGACATAAGAAACGATATTCAGAAGTCTCAAGGTTGCAGTTCTTACAATAGTGCAGAAAATCGATAATATATATATATATATAAGGCAAGATGTTTGTGTGTGTGTCTGCCTGTATGTCTGTATTTTTTTTCAACCCTTTTATTTTAGTTTTTGCTTCGGGTTTGGCTCTAAGCAGGTATAATTGTAGTTTTTAGTCTCAGCCATGATACCATTTACTCAGACGATTTATTTAGCCTTCAAAATTCAGTTTGCGACGAAAAAAACTTATTTGATCTCGATACCAGGAAATCAAAATTTGACTTACATCCATTCATTTTTCTTTCAGTCTACGTTTTCGCTTTAACTGGAAACAAATATTGCTTTTTAGTCTTTGTGTGCATCGAGGATGGACAAAGATCAGTGATCAGATTTCTTTTATTGGGAGGTGTGTCAGGTGAACCAGTCTACCGCAGAAAGTAATGGCAGCTTACTGCGGGATAATCTTCTGCTCATTCAGTTATGTCTCTTTCGAGACATGATCGCCCAATCGTGTATCACGTGTGGCACTTGACTGTGTCGGCGGCTGAAATTCATCGGAGGCTTGTAACACAATACCGCGACATTCCACTACAGATTAGAAGTGCGTACGAGTGGATTATGAAGTTTAAAAGTGGCCAGACAAAAGAAACGCCCGAAGAAGAAGCAAAACGTCCGTCAGTCTCCACCACCGACGGGAAGATTCAAAGAGTCTGAGCTCCAAGACCATTGATTAGTTTTAAAGCTTTCATTACACCCGAGCATCGCCGGGCTATACTGCTAGTGAACTCTATTTGAAAAATTAGTCCAACAAAATTTTGAACTTTCTATTTGTTGTAAACCAACAAATAAATAAACAAACAAGTTCTGATAACTTATGTTATTTTGGTAAACAGACCTCTGGAATTCCATGAGTGACCAAGTTTTGCAGAGCCTTGATTATAACAAACAACGGAAAATGTGATACAGAAATCCGACGACGCATTGGAATAGTGAAAGATGTCTTTCAAAAGCTAAAAAAAAGGGCATCAAGATATCGGAAAATTCTGTTTAAAACAAAGAAAATATTGCTGGATTGCTCTGTAATACTAATCCCACTATATAGCACTGAGCACTGAACGGTTCCTTCACAGATGAATAGGAGGTTTGAGGCAACAGGGATGTAATTCTGAAGAAGGAATGTGAGAATGCCATGAATACAACATGTGAGCAATGAAGAAGTTTAAAGAAAGAATCAGAAATAGCTGAAATTTCTGATACACTATGATGGAAGACGGTTTGGCGAATTTGACACTCACAAGACGTATTGAAAGGAAGAAGAATAGAGGAAAACCTACCTAACGAGTTGTTATAAATGGATGACTGAATAGGGACTGGGAGGGATAGTAAGAGGAAAAACATTACTTAAAGCTACAAAGAAGAAAGTTATGGATAGCTATGACTGCCTACGTCCTGAAAGAACAGGGCACATGAAATAAGAAGAACTACGTTTGCATGAAACTGCTCCAACATAATTATGTCACTCTTAGGGGCATTTTTATCACCTTGGTAGTCTCCCGAACCGTTATATTTACTGTCATAAATGTTTTGTTCACAGCTAGGAGATATGGTCTACGGGTAAGATTAAGAATATGAACTTTCGAAAAAGCAGTAGAATTTACCCATAGCTGTGCCCGTAATCAGTTGAGGGTCACGATCAGGATCACGACACCCGTAACCTATTCGGGCAGTAGGTGAATCACATATACTGCAGCCGTAACAACTGGGCAATATAGTATGGCGGAGCCAGTCTCTCTCTATGTTGGTTTAAATTCCAAGTTTTCCTTCTCTTAGAGTGGTTGTAAGTTTGTCCTGCTATTTAGCCATAGCTTCGGGGTGATGGAGACATGGATTCATAACTTCCTCAAGGGTCTTTGCGTGCAAGTGAATGTAACGAACTCCATTGGAATTCTCGGCTATTCGATTTCACATTTCGAGTAGCGTTTTCAAATCACTGGACAATTCTTACAAGATTGAAGCAGCGAGAGAGATCCGAGAGAAACCTAAAGCAGGACGGCCCATGGTTCTGTAGGAATCTGCGATAAGGTTTTTGGAGAATGCAGGTGTGAGAAACCTTGCTACTATTTATTTATTTATTTATTTTTAGTGTTGATGAAAAAAAAAATCTGCGTCTGTAATACCACTTATAATATTACCACTTATAATAATACCATTTTAATAATACCACTTATAATAATACCACTTATAATAATACCATTTTAATAATACCACTTATAATAATACCATAGCGAAAAAAATAATACGAAAGAAAGAAGTACATGAAGAGTGTCGTATTATATTAAAAAATACCAAAAAATGAAGTTTGTAAACAAACATTTCGTTCTTCTTCAACGATTCGTAAACCAACAAGAAAACATTTGACTGGAATTATGTTCTCATAAAAGCAATACTTTGCGGACAGTACAACGGTTACCAGCTTTGAGAGGAGAATCGGCATTGGTTGGTAACCAGTTTACCACAGAAAGTAATGGCTACCTACTGTGGGAAAATCTTCTGCCCGATCAGTCGTGTCTCTTTTGAGACATCATCGCCCAAGCGTATATTACATATGGCCCTTAAATGACTGACAGATTAAATAACTGTTGGAGGGCTGTTAAGGCCATGAAGAAAGACACGAAAAGAAGGTAGGTAGGTTGAAACAGTATATTGGAATAATATAACATATATACAAAATAATATTGTTATTAGTTAGCAGATAGAAGTGTCCGTCCAAACTGCCAAGTTGCACTGTGTCTCGACTGCCCCCAGGAATTCTCGCAGGTTAATATTTATTTCAATGTAGATAGGGCACCATAACAATGACAGAGCAGACCAAGGCTATAGAACCCACTCTGTTCTTCTATGTAACCTATAGCTGGAGAGAGAAGAGACAGATTAATACTTTCCCAAAGGTATCTGGGCGTAAGTGAATACAACGAATTCAACTGGAACTCGGCTCTCTGATTTCTCTTTCCTAGTGGATATCCACTGCACCACAACGCACATTTAATCTTAAATCGAGAAAATATGGATTTAAACAATTCCCAATAAGGGAAACTCTGAAAATCAATGCTGTGAAGAACAAGAATGAATTTCTTTTATTAAGCTTGGTTTGGCCGTCCCCTACAATAAATCCGCTATAAGCCTTTCTAAACTTGCTGTTGGATTCTGGGAGGAACTCGAGAGGGCGGATCTGAAACACAGACCAGAGAGGGGGTTATGTAAACATCTCTCAGTTGAATCTTAGTTCTAAGATGGAAGTCGGATGCTGATACTCTAGAGGAGTCAAATGTAGAGTTGGAATCTGCGAGCAAAGTACTCGGCCTTGTCCGCAGTGGCAGTGAGGACCTCAAATTTATCTATTAAAGGAGGGATGGAGGATTTAATGTTGTTCAACACACATTTGCAGAGCCGCAAGTAGTCTTTGAAGCCAAACTTGCGAGCTGCTATGCACTGCTTTATTATCTCAGCAAACAACAGCTTAGCGTCATTTAAGATCATCTTACACTCATTACGAGCAGAGGCAAATAGGCGCCTATTATGGTCAAACGCGTGGCTCCGATATAACCGGAAAAAGTGATTCCTGTGGACAATGGCGGCCGAGCGGGCAGAAAAGAACTAGAGAGACGAATGAGTTTTAGGACGAAACTTCCTAACCGGGATGAAAGCATCGATGCCAGCTTTCAACCAAGGGAGATCTCAGACGCAGTCCTTAACGCGGAGGCTAAACACTTTTTCCCAAGGGAAATTTTTTTTTATTGATTTTTATTTTTTAATTGAATGTATAGATTTTTATGTAGGTATCTAGAGTCATAGAAATATTTTTTATTTACTAAACACGGTTAGCACACAGCGGCCATGTTCCTCTTTGCTATTGAGTGCTGCCTATATATATAAAATTTAAATTACGTAAGAATTAGTCTATACTTAGCACCTGAAGACTGCTTTGTACATGAAACTCCGAGTCGTTATACCGATAAGGATTGATATCTATCAATATATACTTAGATTGGATGCATGGCTGAGTGATTAGAACATTTGCTTTCTAACTATGAGACGAAGGTTCGACTGGTCAAAAAGATGAGTTCTTGATGTTATGGGTCTGGAGGAGGTTGGCAAAAGCCTTTTGAGTGAAACTGAGTAGACAGAACTGTTTGGGAAAACGTCAGTGGTTGAGGTAGCATGAAGTCGCAAGTCATCGTGATCGAGGGTTGTAGCGTACACGACTTGTTCAGACTGTTGATCACGCCAAATAATGTACTATCTCCCAGAAACTGTAACTAAGGTCTGCTCAGCATTAGATATCCATTTTGTGGAAACACACACACACACACACACACACACACACACACACACACACACACACACACACACACACACACACACACACACACACATATATATATATATATATATATATATATATATAACGTTACTCATTAACTCTAGGCTACTGGCGTTTGTTTACATTGTGTATATAACACGCTAAACTCAGCCTTTCTCCGCCGTGCGCAGATAGCTAAGGGTTAAAATCTTTGACTGATGCCAAATCGGTCGAGTTTCAATACCGGCTGGAAGCAATCAGATGTCTAGCCGTACTGAAGTGATGTGTAATACAGCAAAGCAGGATTATGTGGATTATTATAAATGATTTTATATATATATATATATATATATATATATATAATATTTTTTTTATTTTATTTTGTTTACTTTTTGTCTGGCATCTACGCATCGTTCATTCAGCAATGAATTAGAACACTCTCAGCTATTGGGCGTGTACAATGATAATATATACGCTAAAAGTCTGCCTCCTACCGAGCGCCCGTAGCTCTGAGGTAGAATCACCGACTGACGCCAATTCGGTCGGGTTTCAATCCTGGGTAAAAAAGCAATCGGCTGTCTAACCGTACTGATGAGCTGTGATACAGCGAAACAGATCTGTCTGCGGATGACTATATATATATATATATATATATATATATATATACGCACTTCGCATGAGAAGTAAAACATTTCACAGTATGAAGGTGAATGTTGTCTTCATCGTTACTGAGATGTGCTTTAAACACTGTCTAAGATCCTTGCAAAGAAGTTACGAGAATTGGAAATCTGGTGGTTAATCATGACCACTCAAAACAACAGTGTTACTTTAAAATGGAGTAAAATAGCGAGAAAATTACTGGAGCTCTGAGCGGTCTTGCTGTCACTTGATCTTTAATGAATATTCGATGAGACTAAGTAATAATGTGCTAACGGGCCTCACCGGAATATAAAGCTGAATCTTAAAGCAATCTTTGTTTATGCTCAATAGATTTTTATTTTATTTTGTTGTACTTTTTGACTATCTGTCCATGTACAAATGTTCGTGTGCAAATGTTCATCTAAGCGCGTTCTAGCCTTTCTGGATTGACCAAATAGTTGCATTTAGTTTGTCGCCTGTTTCGGCCTGATTAACAAGTACGGACCAGATTCATTGTCCATTGTGAAGAAAGCGATCCCTGCACAATATGTCCGATCAAAGCGAACAGTTGTCGGTAATGTTTACTGGGACTGTGAAGCGAAATTATCATTTAGACGTTTAATGAAGAACCGAAGTGGCTGGACAACCAATTTACCACGATGTTAATCAGCGAAGATGGAGAAAATAATGTAGGATAACAATCAAGTAAACAAGAAGAAATTAAGAATAAAGATTGATAGAAGAAAAAAAATCGAAAGAAAATATGTGTGATCTTAAATCGAATAGATAAAACTGTAAATCGACAACTGACAAAACGAAATTGAGTTGTTAATTAGGAAAATGAGAAACAGAAGGCCTGAAATCGCTCTCTTTCTATTTCTCTTTCTCTCTCTCTCATTTATATATATATATATATATATATATATATATATATATATATATATAAAACAGAAGGCTTTAAGACACTCTCTGTTGTATTAAACAGGGTTCACTACAGTTATATACTAGAACATTTGAGTATTTTTCATTTGTAAGCGAGTTATATTACGCAACCCAGGTTTCTACCATCTGGTGTCTTCAGGCGATTTACATTATTATTTATTGTAAATCGCCTGAAGACACCAGATTTTAGAAACCTGGGTTGCGTAATATAACTCGTTTACAGTATATATATATATATATATATATATATATATATATATATATATATATATACGCAAAAAATTCTGCCTTCTTCTACCGAGCGCCTATAACTCAGAGGTACAATCGCCGACTGACGCCAATTCGGTCGGATTTCAATCCTGGGTTAAAAGCAATCGGAGTCTTACCGTACTGATGAGCTGTGATACAGCGAAACAGATCTGTCTGCGGATGACTATATATATATATACGCACTTCGCATGAGAAGTAAAACATTTCACAATATGAAGGTGAATGTTGTCTTCATCGTTACTGAGATGTGCTTTAAACACTGTCTAAGATCTGTCTGCGGATGACTATATATATATATATACATAGCTGAGTTTTCGCAGGCTTTCATAGTCAGCCTATAAAATTTTCAGCCCACCTTCGTACACAGCGTCACGAAATTTTCAGTCTACGCATAAATAATGTTAGATCAGTTAATAATGTGTTAAATCAGCATTATGACCATAGATTTGAATATCGAATATCATGCTTCTTTTTCCTTAATATATTTTTGGGGCCCATAAAATTTAAATTTCTAATGTTATCTCGCTGAGATTTTTTTACCTTTATTCTCTGTGAATCTCCTTGACTTCTCGGTATGAGATAAAGATAGTAACATGGTTTCTAGTTGCATTATTCACGGTTTGGAGTTCGAATGAGTTCTTTTCCCAATTTATATACCCAAGCTCAGTCTACACTACTGTTTAAGCTACATCTCATCAATAGCCACATTCACTGCTAAATAGGTTGGGTTGCACATTTACAAATCTACTATTCGTCATGTGCTCCTGCTCTTCATCTCAGGGTTCCTGACAAAATCCAAAATTCAGCCTCTTTCCCACCGACGGAATGTGGCTTCCCTCTGTCTTTTCTACAATTATTTTCACGGCATCTATTCTGACGAGCATTATTCTCTGTTGCCCCGCTTTCATGAGTTTACGAGCAAACAGATTGGCAACCAGGTCTCACCCTTTTACTGTGAAAATAGGCAAATGTAACTGCCAATTCTATTCCATCAGTTTCTTTCCTCGTGTTTCCCGCCTGTGGATCTCTCTTCCCCATGCTTGCTTCTTTGATAGCTACAACCTCCAACATTTAAATGTAATTGCATTCTTTTATCTCGTTGAGTCTCACCTTTCTTAGCTTTTCTCCAACGTCACCTTTATGGCTTTATTTTCTGTCTTCCCTCTCCTCTCATTGTAACTCCTTGCGCACCAATGCCAGTACTGCCTTGCTTGGGATGAAACTTTTTCTTTTTTTCTTTACTAATCGTATCGTCTCAATTAATGCATTATACTGCCACTGTTGTGCAGGGGATTACATAAGAAGAAAGTTATGAGAAGGAATGACAGAATACAGGGAGTGTCGGAAGCGGGTAGGAGAGGGATGAGAATACTGCAGAAATGAGATAAGAGCATAAGAGAGAGGATGCAATTTAGTGAGATAGAAGATGACTGTTGAATTTACATTTAAATTCTTGGAGATTGTAGCTGTCGGGGAAGCAAGTGAATGGAAGGGAATTTCACAGGCGGGAAGTGCGAGAAATGAAGCTGATGGAGTAGAATTTGCGTTTACATCTTATTGGTTTCACAGTAAAAGAGTGGGACCTAGTTGCTAATCTTGTGGCTCCAGTAAGTTCGTATAAACTATTATAAAAAGAAAAATAGAATCATTAGAGGTTGAAAGCAGTATGGAGAGAATACGATCGGTGTAAGGAGACGGCTTTATACCTGATAAACAAAAGTCTTTCATGAATGGTTAGTTCAGACAAAATAGTAAAATAGAAAATAGTAAGAACATAAAAGATCGATGGACATACAGAGAAAGGGAGAAGAGCAAGAGATAAAATTATTTAGAAAACGAGAAAATAATTAAGCAGGTGTATGTGAGGATATCAGAAACAAAAAGAGAACATTTACTTAACATAAGGAAGAGTCAGTTGAAATTTCTAAGACCATATAATGAGTAAAGATTGCTTGAAAAGACATGATCACGGGACAGATTGTAGGCAAGAGGGACAGAGGTAATCAAGGCTTAACCTACTTCAGTCAGTCAGTTAAGTGCCATACGTGATACACGCTTGGGCGATCATGTCTCGAAAGAGACATGACTGACTGGGCAGAAGATTATCCCGCAGTAGGTTGCCATTGCTTTCTGTGGTAGACTGGTTGCCGACCAAGGCTATAGAACCCAATCTGTCCTGTTATTTAACCCATAACTGGAAGGAATAGACGGATTAATACCTTTCCCAAGAGTATTTGCGTGTAAGTGAATACAATGAATTCGGCTGGAATTCGAACTCGGCTCCCTGATTTCTCGTTCCGAGCCGATATCCAATGCACCACAACGCACATCCTTAACCTACTTAGTGAGCTTAAATAAATGGATGGGGTTTAGAAACGATAACAAATAGACTAAATTTGTTAATAGTTACAAAGGACAGGAAATTGTAGAGAGCCACGATCTTCTACGTTCTAATACGTTAGATAAAGAAGTAAAGCTAAAAAAATTAAAGAAAATCTTTCATCGTTTTTCCGCCTCCATTTAGCAAAATTATTATTATTTTTTTTTTAGAAAAATTATTTGCTACATGAAATAAATCAACAGTTATTTCCAGGGTGCATTATTTAAAAATATAATTTTTATAAATACCATCACCTGAGGCTGTTGGATGACACTTTGATAATCTGAAAAAGAATCAAATGGCCTATTATTACTCGTTTCCGAACATATGCATATCTGCTCAGTTGTTTACTTTACTGGGCAGACCTTAGTTACAGTTTCAGGCTGAAAGCTTATAATCTGGCTTGATTAATGGTTTTAAATAAGGCCATTGCGCCGAAACCCAATACTAACACAACAAACATGAACGGCTTTCCTTATACCCAAAACAAGACTTTGGTTAACTCATTGTATGTTTTTCTTTTTAGAAAGAGGGCGTGTTGGGTGCGTCGATAATATTTAAAAGTCATCACTTTCACCAATCGACCATGGTGAGAATCGAACTCAGTTCTCATAGTCAGAAACCATGCGTTCTGTTTTAATCACTCGGCCACCGCAACACATGTTCGAATAATTTCCATATTTATATTTTCTATCTATCTGGCAAAGATACAATTTTTTTCTGCTCCGTGTTGTTAAAAATACCTTTCCGAATATAATTAAAAACTAAAAAAGCTATTAAAATGCATGTCATCGTATTATCATCATAAAAACGTCTATGGGTCATGGAATTTTATTAATAATTTAGTCTTATGTGCATTTCAAAGTGAAACTTTCTGCGCACATACGTTTGCAGGAGTGTGTGTGCGTATGTACCTATGAAATCAACAATTTGTGTAAATCGACATTAGCATATTATTGTATGTGAGTGTGTATTTGTTTATATTCGTTGCAAATGAATCTATGTATTAAAGATGTGCATAAAAGGATAATTATACGCCTTTTGTGTGCTTATGAGTGGATGTCAATCTCAGTAAAAAAAGGGGGGGGGGTGTGCGTAAGTGAGCAACGATTGCGAACCTGATGACTCTATTAAAATAGCACCGTCTACTGGAAAGAAGCAATTAAATTCAAGCGAAATAAACATCTCATCTCATCAATCTCGAATGTCTATGCACAGCATATTAGACGCTGTGTTTGTTCTTTTTGTTTCTTCGTTGCTCTCTTTCTATTATACATTACTGTTTTCTTTCTACTTTCTACTTTCATTTTCGTTTTCTTTTCTACTTTCACTTTCATATCACTGCCACAAGGCCTTGATGCACATAATTGCAACAAAGTGTGTCGTTACACGGAAATAATTCCCTCATTTGTTTATCGCGTAAACACTACTCAGAGTTACCGGAATTTCCTTTACATTCTGGTGAATTTTAAAAGTACGTTAACGTACGTGTTTAGCAACGTAGTTTAGAAATTTGATTTTATTAAAGAAAACAAACATGCGTATAAAAGCATTTATTTCGTTGAATCATAAATAATTTTCATTTTCGTTTATCAACTTTATTGGTCAAAACAAGAACCAAAACTATATTTTCAATTATACATGGTGTTCTATAATGATGGGACACATTTTTAAAGTATCTTGGATTATAAAAAATGACATAAATGATTAGATATTTATTACATAACTTATAGAGTTCAACATTATTATCTCAGATTTTGCTGCTTTTTACAGGTATCTGATATCGCTTCTATTAACGGTAGACTCTCATAATGTCGTGGACTCCAAAAGAAATTTGAAATGAAAAAGCGAGCTAGCGCATGTTCTCTTTTTAATGGTGACCATCTCAAGGATGTAATATCCAAATCTTAGATAATATGTTAAACTCTTGTATATCAGTTATGCCGAATTAAATAAACGTCAAATTCTGAGTCCGTCAGTGTGTCTGAAACTTTTTTTTTTAACTCGGGCTACACTTGCTTTTTATATATGTCCTTCTTCTGGCACTTGAACACCCAGCATCGTAATTTTTGTCCGGATGAGGATGAAACAGTTAAAAAATTCAAATCTATCTACTTCTCTGCAAATCTTCAAACTTTTAAATAAGTAAACGGCACATTCTGTCTCCGTTCATGTATCTAAAACCCTTTTAATTCAGGTCAAACTTACCCTCCATCAACATATGATACCTTTTTCGGTGTCGCTAATATGTCCAACTTAAGTTTTGGACCTTTTTGCTTTTGGTCCTTTTTTATTTTGGACCTTCCGACTTGTAACCAAAAGAAGATCAAGAACTGCAGAGGATGATAGTCAGATTTTATCAAAGAGAGAAAAAGACGCTGCAAGCCACAGAAAAGATCTTGGGAAATACCTGATGAAAGTCATGCGACAAAGATTAGTGATAATACAGTTTATAATACAACTGATAATACAGCAATACAAATATGAAAGTAACAATTCAAATCTTCAAAGATATCTATTGATCAATAATCATTCAGTGTAAGCATTGAAATACTCTCACATTCGTGAACGAACCAGATGTAATTTGCTGTAACAAAGGAAAAATACAGTTGGAAGATCTACCAGTTTCTCCAGAGCCATTGCTATTACTTCTGGATGGGAACTCAGCAGTATCAAAACACTACATACAGCACGTTAAAATCTACAATGATTGTTTTTCCAATTACCTCTTTTAGAGCAAAAGATGCTTTCTTGCCAGGATGGAAAGCAACCTTCAAAATTCAGGACAGGAGCTAGCTTAAAATTTCGCAATTTTTATAATCCAAGATACTTGCATTTAAAACGTCTTGCATCATTATAGGACACCCTGTTTGTAGTGACTTGATACTACTTACCAGGCTGTTCTTCAACGAATTATCAATAAAATTCCACATGTTTATGACAAGAAAACGTCTTCACCGACACATTTAATCCGATTTTCTTCAGAGAAAGTCTTCCTCATTAAAGGTGTTTATTTTTCAGCCATTAAAAATGTTAACAATCGTTCAGTTAAATACGGCAGGTGAGGGCAAAGAAGATCAACTGTGTTCCAAAATGTTTTACTGTTATTCTTGCTCTATGCTGCTTTGAGTTATCATGGAGAAGAATGCTATTTTTCTGCAGACGAACGCGGGGCCCTTTTCAACCAAACATTTTACGCACACGTTTCAGCTGCTGTATGTACTAATGTGCATTTAGTGTTTCACTAGCATCATAGCCCGGCGTTGCCCGTGCAACTCAGAACATTTTAGTAGTAGGAGAAGATGCCACTTTTTATTTTACAAATTTTGTTTTTGTTTGAAAAACACTTTTTTAAGAAAAAAATATTTATTTTGTATTCACATTTTTTGTTGACCAAATGAATTTTTAAATTAATAAAAATTAAATATAAAGACTTCTTTTTTAATAAAAATATTTCAGTCGCGTTTGACATGTGTGATTTGATTTCTGTGACGTAATTCAGCAACCATCTTAGATCTTAGATGCTTTACGGAGCAAATGTAAACAATCGTGTCCATTGGCCAAAAAGTAAGAAAGGGAAAATTGCTGAACTTAAACACAAAAGTATGTGTCGGCCTGGCTTCGCTGGTGATATGTGTCCCTAGAAAGTTTGAATGACGTAGCTTAAAAAATGTAGGCGTGCATAGGGAACAGTCACACACAGACTCACAGATTGCCTTTTATATATATAGATTATGTTTTAAGAAATCTAAAATAATACTATTCTGATGATCATAATGCACGTAGGTCATTACCTTTCATCCAAGGAGATCAGCTTTTGGAGTCCGTTGTAGTGATTTCTCCTTATCAATTCACTGCCTTTTGCGTTAAAAAAGTAAAAAAGCGCCATAATTCTGAACAAAAATATGATGAGAACAGAATTTCAGTCTGGAATATCTTAATAAATAAATGCTTTCTATTAAATTATCAAAATATTTTTTCTTTTTAAATACTACAAAGGATGATCTTGGAGGAGATCGAATGTACTTGGGTAAAAAAAACTACAGCGACTTCACTGATGAATTTCATTTTAACATCAAGAACTAAAAAGGGTTATTATAAAAGTAAATAGATATAATATGTCTATATTATTCAATGGTATATATATATATATATATATATATATATATATATATATATAGTTCGGACTGTTGTCCTCATCTTTATTGTCATATTCACGACGTTTCGGCCGTTATAGATGGCTGGAATTTTGAACCGAACTCTTTATTTCGATCCCTGAGGTAGATTGTTCTTGTTCCATGAGCCATGCCACTTCCATATGTTTTAGTTATCTCTATTTAACTCAACTCCCTAAGGTTTTGCCCGAAACTCATCTCACAAATATAAACAAATAAAATATACCTTATCTCAGAAATATAGACAAATATCTATGTGTGTGTGTGTGTGTGTGTGTGTGTGTGTGTGTGTGTGTGTGTGTGTGTGTGTGCATACTGTTTCAAATATTTACTTTATTTATGGGGAAAGACTGATAAATATCAGAAACAGAGCCTATGTAAATATCATGTGGATGTAGTGGTTAACATTGTCAGGTTGTCTACTGATTGCATAAGGTGCGAAACTGCCTGTCACCATGCAATGTTGATCTTGATGTACATTGTTTATCTATCTATCTATCTATCTATCTATCTATCTATCTAAATTCTTATTCAGTATAACAGAATAACACTGTTTACAAGTAAATGAAAAACAAGTGATCTTTTCTCGCATCGACGGTGCATGCTAAATTAGCCAGGGAAAGTAAAAATCGCTCCCATTATCACTACATTTATTTACAAGCTGGTATTATTTTGTTAAGTCCGCTTCTAATTCAACATATCATAGTGAAGAGCAGACAAATTCAATAAAGAAGCTGATTGATTGAATGTGTTTTCTCATATATTAATAATAAAGTTAAAACTCTTTCTCTTCGATCTCTGCTTTTGAAGTCATTACACAGAAACCTAACACAAAGAAGTTGATAAAGGCTAAGCGTTCCAGACCAATCACCCGTTTTTCAGTCTTTTACTGAGACCATTGTTGCTCTATATTTAATCACTGAATATTCCCAAAGTATGTTCTAGTGACTTGCACTCAATATCAAATGACAGCATTCATCTGATTATTGAAGCTAATCTTTATTAATGATATCGTCTGCTGGGTTTCAATTCTTACTCAGATTTTCAGTTCTGTATATTTTTCCTAATATTCATTGGGGTCGCTCCAAATGTGCTGATAATATTTGTTTCAATTTTCACTTTTATATGCCACAGTTTTGTCATCTTTCTTGTAAAGTCCAGATATTTCTCCCTCTTTCAGATTCACGCTGTTGTTTTGCTGAAACCCCAACATTCACAAACAGATATTTTCTTTTGCTCTTTTCCTTTCTTTTACGATGACAAGACCTCGATTGTATGCTACGCTTAAAGGTCACATCACACTTTTTCTTCTTGTGTGTTCCATATCCTTTAAGGACATTGGTGTTCTCAACAATTTCTTGCCCTTTGTAGCTCTTGTAATATTTTTTTAAGCTGTCTCCGAAATCCTGTTCTCTCAATTGTTACACAAGCTCGTTAGGTAGATTATACGCAGCTTTCCTCTCTTCCCCTTGCCTTAATATATCCTGTCAGTATCAAATTTTCCAAGCCTTCTTTCCTCATTATGTGCCAAAGAAATTTCAGCTGTTTCTTTCCTATGTTAACTATAAGTATCCTTTTTGTTTCCATTTTTACTAAATCTCCATCATTGCTAAAATGTTTAATCTATGGTATTCTTAGTATTTGTTTCTGTATAGAGACATTTCTGTTTCCCCCAAAATTAAAAATTCTAAATCTTACTGTGTGCCTTTACAGTCATCACCTTCGAAGTTTGTGTGCTGCCAATTGAAGATACAAAAGCCTCTTACAAGACAGAAATGCCGTAAAGTCGTAGTTCTGCCCACGTCGTTTTATTGGTAAATAAAAGAAAAAAGGCATAATGGAATAGAAATTAGAAATTCTTCTTCATATTCTTCAGAGTTGGCCCTATCCGATGGCACGTCAAGCTCTTGTCCCTAAAGATGGAAATATCCCACATGAGCTTCACTTGCCCATTCTCGACTGTTGACGGAAGTTAATGGTCTCATCAGTTTTCTGTACGCTCAAGAAAATACTTTCTGATTAGTTTCCAGTGAATTCTGAGAACTAATTTGTTGTGTCATTGTCAGTACTCTTTATTATTATTATTATTAGTAGTAGTAGTAATAGTAGTAGTAGTAACAATAGTGTGTACTGACAACGAGAAAACATTATTATTATTATTAATAGCAATCATAGTAGCTTTATTAATAGTATTAATTGTGGTGTTCTATTTCTGTTACCTATTGATTTGTTAAACTTAGCTTAAATTATATTTATTAAACTTATAAAGTATGCCACAAGGTCACAAGTGAAAATGGGTTCTTTGACGATCAGCTAGCATGTCAAAACAGCAGATATAGTGTCTTGCTAACAGATATGCCACTTACCTGTTAGTCAGTCTATAAAATCACATATATATCAATTTTACATAAAAAAGAAAACCAAACTCCAACCAACAAAATCCTTCTAAAAATTAACATAAAAACATTATACAAAATTAGCTGTTAAAAAACAATTAAAATTATTAGAAGCAATGTCCATAAAATGAAAAATAGACACACTACAATAAATAAACTATCATTCAACATTTTAAATATATTCTAACAAAACATTAGCAATCTCGTGAAACTATTCGAACACATGTAAATAAAAATATGACGTCACACCACATGACACGATAAATAATAATTAAAATTAACTATCAGAATAAGATGCCCAAAAAGTAAATGCCTATCCACTTTTTTTACAGTATTTTTCACTCATAGAACAACAAAAAGGGAGAAGTTACGAATGGTCATAAATACCGCTGTAAATTGACTGAGAAACTAGCAGATATTTAAAATCAAGGAATACGGTGTTATCAAAATGGTACACAGCGAGAAAAAGTGGTAAAACAATAGACCGATAGAAGTTGAGATGAAATTGCAAAAATCGTAAACGCTAAAAAACTGATGCCGAAAAGAAGTAAAAAAACTAAATAAAATAAAACAAGAAACGAAAGAAATCATTCAGTATCAGGTGCTGAAAATGCAGAGGACGATTCAGAGAATGAAAATATCGCCATAATTGGTCGGGTGGCAAATCGCATCGACTCACGATTTTTGCGGCCCGACGCTTACATCTAACGTCTAAAATATGTGGCTACGACCCAGAACGGCGTCATGGAACCGGCGAAGCGGGCCAGATAGGCTATGGCAGCCGCGAATCATATAAGCTGAAGTGAATTATAAATGACAAAGCGTCGTGTCAGTTAGCATTGTTAGCTTATTACGGAGCATTTTCAGTGGGGGATCGTGATTTCCTATTTTTGTTGTTGCTCTTGCTGGTGCTGTTTTGTATTGGTTGTTATTGTTGTGGCGGCTGTGAAAGCGGCGTTGGTGGAGTTTGTTTATGAGGTGTTTGTTTATGCAAGATGGCCAGGTTTCTCTCAGAATCGGTCAGCAATGTGCAAGGCAGAGCGTCAAGTGATTATATCGAAGAAGAGGAATTTTTTAAATACTTCCGAAATGAGTGGCAGGTTTGTCTTGCGTTTTTCAAAATGTAAGTTACGATATACGTAAAAGTCTCTCCCTCATGCTCTCTCTCTCTCTCTCTCTCTCTCTCTCTCGCTGTCAATATATATATATATATAGTTTTTGTATACAAAACACCTCTAGTAGACATACAAATAACTTACATTACACTCAAATGTGAACACGTACACAGATAAATAAATTGATTTTTTTATTAATGTTCACCCTATACAAGGCTAAAGAGCCACTCCAGGCACGGGGCTACGAAAAGAATATTTTGTGCGAACGGTAGGAGTAAGAGGCACAATTTATAAGGATATGTGGGAGGGATAATGATTATCTCTAGCCTTAAACACGTTTAGATTGTAGCGTTCGAAGAAGCAGACGCTTGGGATTTGACTCCACAGGATAGTGTTACGTGGGAAAAGTTGTTCGAGTGAAACTTATTCTCACTAATGGAATACGAATAGAATGAAGGTGGTTCTCAGCAGAGCAGGTGGAATGGCGGGTCCTAGTTGTGAAGGTTAAAATTGGTGGGAACTGAAGAATGTAGATAGATAGATAGATAGATAGATAGATAGATAGATAGATAGATAGATAGATATGAACAGGATAGATAGATAGATAGATAGATAGATAGATATGAACAGGATAGATAGATAGATAGATAGATAGATAGATAGATAGATAGATAGATAGATATGAACAGGATAGATAGATAGATATGAACAGGATAGATAGATAGATAGATAGATAGATAGATAGATAGATAGATAGATAGATAGATAGATAGATAGATAGATAGATAGATAGATAGATAGATAGATAGATAGATAGATAGATAGTGTTTGAACATTAGCAATAAGCATCTAATGATTGCTTAAAGCATGTAACAGCTAATTAACGTGCACTGTCTATTTTTACGTCCATACTGTTTATAGCTACATACGCTTTAGCCTCATATATTGCGTAAACTTTCTACATAAATATATCAACATTTAAACGATAATATTACATATATATATATATATATTGATTTTTTTTAATCATTTCACTCCGAGCAAGGCAGAAGTGCCACTGATGTGCAGGGGGCTACATAACTGTAAAAAGATTAATTAGAAAAGAGTGAGGAGTACAAACTAGTTAGAAAGTAGCAATAGAAAGCTGAGAATGCAGGTGCGATGACAGATACATAGGCGGAGAGAAAGGGAAGGTTATACAGGGGTGGAGAGAGAGCTAGAGTCCAGTGGTCAGTAGATGAGTATTGACTTTGCATTTAAATTTCTGGAGGTTGTAGCCGTCAGGAAAGCAAGAATATGAGAGCGAGTTCCACAGGCGGGAAGTGCGAGAGAAGAAGTTGCAGGAGTAGAATTGTCGTCTGCATTTGGCTTACCTGACTGTGAATGGGTGGGACCCAGTTGCCAGTCTGGTTGCACGAGTAAACACCTGTCGAGGAGGCACCAGTGACTTAAGTTCGTCGGTGCAGAAGCCATGAAAGTATTTATAGAACAGACAAAGGGAGGCCACATTTCGACGGTGGGGAAGTGGCTGCAGTCGAACTGCCAGATCAGTACCTATCACATTACAGACTCTCCTTTGGAGCCTGTCAAGAACACTGAGGAGAACGGTAGGGGCGCCTGACCATAAATGGCAGCAGTACTCCATGCACGGACGGATGGTTGATTTGTATATATGCAGGATGGATTCAGGTGGAAAAAACATCCTGGATCGACATAGTGACCCAACCTTCTTAGCAGTAGATTTTGCTATGGATTCGAGGAGGCGTAGTGTATTGCTCTCCGGGAGAATCGCTTGGTCCATGCTTATGGGAGGCAGGAGACGTTGCCTGTAATGGTTGACAGACAACAGCTTGGTCTTAGACGCATTGAAGTTGACAAGCCACTTCTTGCCCCAGTTCACCACAGAGTATATATATATATATATATATATATATATAATTTTGAAGTTATGTGCGTGCGTATCTGATCTATATAAACTACATATTAGACTAATGGTAGGCAACTGAAGGACAAATTTAAAAATTCAAAAGGGCTTCTGCAAACTAATGTTTTTATTGATGGGAATAATTATATATATATTTATTTATAATTTGTTGATGGATTATTTGTATATATATATATATATATATATATATATATATATATATAAGAAAATGGGTGTCTTTTTTTTTATAAATTTTCAACCATCCTTCTTAAATAAATAGAGTGAGATGATATTTTAGACACAGCACGAGGATCGAACTTATTACTCAGTTGTAAAATGTTCTCGCGAGACAAACTTGATATCCATTACACCACACCAAGGTGCGTGAGTTAGATCGATAATTACATAGATAGATAGGAACAGACTGAGATAGATAGATAGATAGATAGATAGATAGATAGATAGATAGATATATGAAGAAACTTAGATAGATAGATAGATAGATAGATCTATAGATAAACAGACAGACAGACAGACAGAGTGACATGCAAAAGCACTGTGCACTAGTGATTAACAGGCAATTAATGTAT
This sequence comes from Ascarosepion bandense, assembly GCA_037127315.1. Classification (NCBI taxonomy): domain Eukaryota; kingdom Metazoa; phylum Mollusca; class Cephalopoda; order Sepiida; family Sepiidae; genus Ascarosepion; species Ascarosepion bandense. The sequence continues at coordinate 3,313,703 of JBBBDQ010000233.1, read as the reverse complement.
CAAAATTACTTTTTTTTTGTTTTCCGTCCGTGACTCACGCTATGTTTACATAATGTGAATATTTAGCAGAACGTAATATTACGCAGGTTTTTGAAAGACACATTAATTTGAAAATTCTTGCAAAAATGAACTATTTGTCAAATTTTAATGAAACTTTCAGGACAAAGAAATGAAAAATGAAATTATTTATGCAATTATTATTTTTAGAAAATCTTGGTAAAAATATTTTTTTACATGTTACCCCCCCCCCCCAGTTCAATTAATTGCATAAAACGTCTAGAAATACATTATCTATACCATTTGTTTTTATTAGTTAAATGCAGGATTCATTGGGGAATGTAAATCATGTAATTTTTTTTAATTACGGGACCATTTTTTCCGAAAATCTACTCCGAATAATAAAATCAAAAATGTATTAAAACTACGTTATTTTTAATGTACATAATGTTTTAATAGATTTTATAAGTAATATAATTTTAGGATATATTCTGAAAAAGAAAAAAAATTCGATGAATAAAGAATTTTATAAGAATTGTTTTCATGTTTTATTTCTTAATTAAAAATTTAAACCTCTTTTTAAATTTCTTCCAATTACTCAGTGTCTTCAGTTGTTAATTCATTAAAAATAAACTTTATTTACCAATAAAAAATTCATAAGCTTAATACAAATCATTTTTAATTAAGATTTTAAAAATAATTTCTAATTTTTTTTATTATGTTAAACTACACATTTTCTATTACTATCTAAACTTATAAGCGATTTATCATTAAAAGGTCACATGTTTTAACGAAACGTGAAGCTGGATTATTTCAAGTTTTGGTCACCATACGTCCAGACTGATTGATAGGTACTGTCATCGCCTACTTAAAGCATCAAGAGTCAGATCTTTGTGATTAAGAAATACTTTAATTCTAAATTTCATGCCATAAACAAGTAATATTTATTTCAAATCAGATTAATTTAACTTTAAATTTGATAATTTTCCAAAAACAGAGAGCAAGAGATGTATATTTTATTTTTGCAAGATTCATAAAACCGAGAATTAACTTTTGTTTAAAAATATGTCGATCGCTCAAAAAATGACCGAAAAATTGAAAATTTAATAGAAAGATCTCAAAATTTTAGATTCCAATAAATATAAATTCTGTTTGAAATACACCCAAGTATTTTTCTTAGTGGAAAGAGTAAATTTAATCATTTAGTTTTCAATTAACCTAAAATTAAAATTTCAAGAAAACGTTTATATTTTTAAGAATTTAATTAAAATCGTAGGTATTGAAAATGGAGTTGAGGTACTGATATTATTGCTAATAAAACCGGAGCTGAATAAAATAAATACTATAGATAAACTAGGCATAAAGAAAAATAAAGATCTGCCTAAAACTAAGCATGTATTCGGTGTGTACAATAAGTTTCCATGATTTTATTTTCTTAATTAAAATTAGTTAATTATAACACGTTTTTTATATTTATTAATCATTAAAATATTTTCTTTGAATGTTCATGACAACGTTCGAATGTTTTTGAATTTCAACTTGATAAAAATATTCTGGCTTTGACGCAATAATATAATTGTCAACGAAATATGAATGAATATAATCTGTTAGCCAATAACGAAGAAAGAAAAAGGAACGATAGCAAAGAGTGACAAGATTTACAGAAGAAAAATGAAGGGGCGGTCAAGTGAGACAGCACCAGGGAAAGGATAAGGACCTTAGGCTTAAGGATCCGTGTTCTAGACTCAGGATTGTCTCACGGAACAAAAGTCTAACGGATTTAAGTGCTGTGAGTTCTGGGCCGAATGATAAAAGGGTAAGCAATAACCGAGCAGTACTCAAAAGAACAAAACGAGTCAACCCGAGAGCGGAACCAATCGTACATTAAATAACGGGTTCTGATTAAAATTACTAAAGGCTACCCCGATCGACGAACATCTGAAGATGGCCGGAGTCACAACGACTGAAACACAGAAAGAGGTAGTTGGTATTTTTTAGGGGCATAATGAGGAAAGAGGGCTTGGAAAATTTGATACTGACAGAACATATTGAAGAAGAGGAAAAGAGAAAAGCAACGTATAATGTACCTAACGAGTTTGCGTAAATGACTGGCAGAACAAGGATTAGAAGATAACGCCCCCCCACAACACTCCACTCACCAAAAATTAGCATAAGCAGGAAATTGTGGAGGACGCCAATGTCTTTAAGAAAGAAGTGTAAGGGAACCTTTAAGCGTACCATACAATCGAGGTCTTATCATTGTAAAAGAAAGGAAAAGAGCAAAAGAAAATATCTGTTTGTGAATGTTGGGGTTTCAGCAAAACAACAGCGTGAAGCTGAAAGAGGGAGAAATATCTGGACTTTACAAGAAAGATGACAAAACTGTGGCATATAAAAGTGCAAATTGAAACAAATATTATCAGCACATTTGGAGCGACCCCAATGAATATTAGGAAAAATATACAGAACTGAAAATCTGAGTAAGAATTGAAACCCAGCAGACGATATCATTAATAAAGATTAGCTTCAATAATCAGATATTGATATTGAGTGCAAGTCACTAGAACATACTTTCGGGGTAATTCAAAAAATAAATATAGAGTAACAATGGTCCCAGGAAAAGACTGACAAACGGGTGATTGGTCTGGAACGCTTAGCCTTTATCAACTTAAAGAGTGGGGAAAAAGGTGGGAGAAGGCCAGAGCACTCTTGAAAGAATACGACGGATAACCTACCTTGTGTAAATGGATGGCAGAACGGGGTTTAAGAGAGATAGTGGAAATGGAAAATTTGCTAAAGACAGGAAATTGGGGAGAGTCTTGATCTGTAATATAACAATCTCGCCCCACCCGAGGAAGCTGAGCAAGCGGGGGCGTTTCCGGTCGTTGAAAGGAACGGATGTTTGTTTGACCTTATTTCCGGCAGTAGCGGAAATGGCTACAAGAGGCAAACAGAACAGGTGTCTCTGAGAATTACGTGGGCGTGCGTGGGCGAGGCAAAAATCGGAAGTTCCGGTTTGGAGATTATAAAAAGACTTCGGCGCACGGATTTCAGACGCAGAGAGACAGAGGCAGACGAGAGAGCCAGACCAGACCAGACCAGAGGAGCAACAGATACGACGACACTCCCCCGTCAACCCTTAGAGGCGCGCTCTCTCAACACTCTCTGTTCCCTAGGCTACACGGTTCATCGTCATTAATAAAAATACAACTCATATTTTTATATAAATATATGCGTGTTTGTTGTTTGTCGCTATATAACAGATCAACCACAACTTGAAGGGATGCGTCACATAGAAGAAGATCAATGAACAACTTTTTTCCAAAAATCATTAGATTTGTTGGCTGGAGCTGCAGACTCACCAAACAATGGACAAGCAGAATTATAAGATAGTTTCATTAAAAAAAGGTCCGATATTAATTCTTCTTATTTCATATGTCGTGTCCCTTCAGAACACACTAAGCTGCATGAATTTTCCTCGTCCTAAAAAAAGTCTGTGTTCTTGGTAGGTAAAGAAAGAACATTTCTTAGTTTGAGGGCAACAAGTGACATACTTGCATCTCACTTACCATTGATGTAGACTCTTGTGCAAATTAATTGAAACAACTTATTTAGTTCCCTTTCTTTCACCATACGGATAATTTTAAATCCACTGAAGTGACAGGGTGTAATCGATTACTATTTTTTTTTCTCAGATTAGGTCATTTGCAGTGGCGTGCAGTAATATGAATCTATTTTCGGGCTGTATGATGAAATTTGTTTGTCCTTGAAAAATATTGCATCATCCGTGATTGCATCAGATTTTTATTACGTCAAGACACTATTGTCTCGACTGTCGATTAGTTGCCCTACGATGGAAGCGTACGAAAATTGTAACGCTGCACGAACACCTTGGCAAGCCTTATAGAGAAATATTGTTGGTGTCAGCCTTTCAACAGTCAGTCGTTCATCAAGGCGAAGAAACAAACTGGATTCATCCGTTCTAAACGTAAAGGAAAAAAGGTAGGGAAAAAAAACAGCGCCAAAGAGACGACGTATACGGGATCAGGGAAAGCGTGAAAGAGCCTAGGAAAATATTATTCGTTTTGTTTCAATTAATTTACACAAGATTGTTTTTTCGAATAATCTTTTCTTCTGTCTCTATTTCTTTGTTGCTGAGATTTCTACGATTGCCAAACGTTTTTATTTGCTATGCATCAGTCTTTCTCCAGAATTACTTATGCTTGATATATATAGCGTGAATATAATACTGGAAGAGGCAGATCAAACTTCTCATACACTGTTGTAACCCTAAAGATTTACTGCGTAAGTAATCATCAAAACGGAGGTTAGGAATAATAGTATATCAACGAGTACATGACTCGTACGCTGCATGTAGTACATACACTGCTAGTGAACACCTATTCAGTATAATTACTCTACTAGGTATTTATCATCTTGCTCGGAAGCAAAGACTTGAACAAGAGAGAACATGGATCGTTATGACCACTTTGCTCAACTAAGTTGGTTGTTTTGTTTTTATGGCATATCAACCTCGGCGGGTTATTTATTGCCAACTAAATTTTATTTATTTATTGCTGGTAATATGTTTTTCTTTCAACAATTTATTGTTGTTTTTATATACGTTTTGTGTCTAGTAATACTTTTTCTTTTTCGAGTATCAAGATTTATTGGGATTTGTTTTTAAGGGCAGGGTTCCCAAGTCCTACCCTGTTATTTAACCCATAACTGTGGGGAGGAACGGATTAATACCTTTCCCCAGGGTACCAGTGCTTAAGTAAATGCAGGATATTCAACTGGAATTCGAACTCTGCTCACCGATTTCTCTTTCTGAGCCGATATCCGCTGTACCACAACGCACATCCGTCACGAAACGCTTACAGCACCTGGTATTCTCAAACGAGTCTTTACCCTTCGGTGGAGCCTCATTTGGGTCCCTCTCTGCTCGGAAGCAGAAAATTGAACAAGAGAGAGCCTGGATCGTTATGATCACTTTGCTCAGCTAAGTATTTACCACCTCCCCACCAACGTGGATACGAGACGGTCAAATAATGTGGGGAAGCTGAGCCCATAATCTCAGCCAAAAAATCTGTAGACCCAGCTTAAGGATGGGTCAGGCTCGTGTTTTTTTTGTTTTTGTTTTGTTTTTTTTTGTTTTTCTTTTTGTTTTTTTTCCAACAAAAATGAGAATCTACCTTTCGGCAGAGGCTTGTTTGTGACTCTCTCTGCTCGGAAGCAGAGAGTTAAACAAGAGAGAGCAATCATCTGTATGATCCTTTTGCTCGACTAGGTATTTACTACCTTCCCATCAAAGCAGATGCGACACTAGGTCAATTAAAATGAAGATTCTGAGCCCTTAAGTTCATTCAAAAATATCCAGTACACCCAGCTTACTGGATATGGCTCTTGTTTTTTCAACACCAAATGAGACTCTGCTTTTCAGCGAAGTCTCGTTTGGGTCCCTCTCTGCTCGGAAGCAGAGAGTTAAACGAGAGAGCATGGTTTGTTTTGATCACTTTGCCCGACCAGGTATTTACCACCTTTCTACCAAGGCGGATGCGGCACAACGCCAATTAAAGTAGAAAAACCAAGTTCGTAAGCTCAGCCAGAAATATCCCATAGTCACAGCTTAAGGCTGGGTCGGGCTCTTGTTTTTTTGTTTTTTTTTTTACCCCAAACGAGACTGTACCCTTCGGCGGAGCCTCGTTTGAGTCTCTCTCTGCTTGGAAGCAGAGAGTTGAACAAGAGAGAGCATGGTTCGTTATGCTCATCTTGCTTCACTAGTTATTTACCACCTTCCCACTAAGGCGGATGGGACATAAAGTCAAAAAGGGGAATTCTGAGACCTTAAGCTCAGCAAAAAATATGCCGTAGACCCAGGTTAAGGCTAGATCAGGCTCTTGTTTTTTCACCCCAAACGCGTCTTTCAAGAGAGAGCATGGATCATTATGATCCCTTTGTTCGGCTAGGTATTTACCACCTTCCCACCAAGTTGGATGTGACACAAGACCAACTGAAGTGGGGATTCTGAGCCCGTAAGCTTTGCCAAAAATATCTCGTAGATCCGGCTTATGGCCGGTTCGGGCTATTGTTTTTTCACCCCAAACGTGACTCTACCTTTCGGGGAAGCCTCATTTGGGCTCCTCTCTGCTAGGAAGCAGAGAGAGTATGGATCGTTATGATCACTTTGCTCGACTATGAGGATGCGGCACAACGTCAATTAAAGTGGGGATTCTGAGCGTTTTATCTCAGCCAAAAATATCCTTTACACCCAGCTCAAGGCAGCTACGGGTTCTTGTTTATTCACTGCAAACGAGATTCTACCCTTCTTCTTTCGGTCCCTCTCCGCTCGGAATCAGAGAGTTGAAGAAGAGAGAGCATGGATAGATATGACCACTTTGCACGACTACCATTTACTCCAATAAATTATTTAAGAGGATTGGAACATCCTTTTCCGGTATACAGGTAGGTATTCAACATACGTATAATCCGCTGCTTTATGGAACCAACCCTCAAGAGGATGCTACCCCGACCAGTATTATCTTAACCTGTTCAATTTTAAGCTTAACAGTTATCTACCCAATAAATACAGCCTCTTACATTTTAACCATTTACCTCGAGTGAATCCTGGGCATTGTACAGGATAAACGCCACTATAAAAATTTATGAAAATTTATGAAAATACTGACTGCTTTGAGTAAAGAATGGAAAGATTTGACGGCAAGTCCATGGTAAAATCAGTTCACCCTAAACAAGGTGATAAAGCCACTAAGACGCATGGGGGGGGTCTGAGAGTGAAAGATTTTAGAAGGAACCAGAAACTTAATCCTAAACAGGAAATAAGTGATTAACTTCTACTTCTGTTCAAAAGAGCAGGGAGGAGTGTGAACCTGACGATAGCCGAAACTATCTACTCTTATCAGTTATTTATGCAAAAAAAGAAAAACCTTTTCTTCTTTCTTCGTTTATTTGTCTTTCAAGATGTGAGAGTTCATGGATCTTCACACCTTCCTGTCTTTATTTCTAAGTTATTTTTGACTCGTTACCATCTCTCTTTTGCCTCTGTTCCGCCACCCATTTCTAATACGCGACTTTCTGTTTCCTCTGCCTTAAGTATATTCTGAGAGCGTTAATTTCTATATACCATCTTTCCTCATAATTAATTTTCAGCTATCTCTTTCTGGTTTTAAATATATGATTCCTTGTTATTGCAATTTTCCTAAAGACTTCCTTATTGCACACATGTTCAGTCTATGGCATTCTTAGCATTCTTCGGTTGAACCACACCTCTGTAGTTTCAATTCTCTTATTCATCAGTGAATCGATTGGTATTCATTGTGACATCAAATTACTTCGTCATCTGTGTTGAAATTGTTTAGAGTATAACAGTTTAGATGTGACATAGCAGTTCAGCATTTTTCTAACAATAGTTTTATATGTTTTAATACTTTGCTTAGTTTCTCCCGTGTCACAGTTTCATGAGCGAATGGAGTAGTTCTGGATTCTTTATTCTTTATGCTATCATCATCATCATCATCATTATGCCGATGACCAGGCGTGGGCGTAGGGTCGTTGTGCAGTTCCTTTCAGTAATCTAGGTTGAAAATTGGAGAGGAGGTAAATCATGGTGGAACGTACATTAGGCAAGTAGACTTAGTGGATCCCATACTTGTCCGATTCAAACCACAGCCGATGAAAGCTCGATTTTGTCACGGATGCAGGACCACTAGCCTGGCCGTTGGCTTCAGTCTAGGAAGCCCTTCATTCAGCGATGCTGTATCAATACCGCATTAGCTGCAAATATAGCAATTGAGCACAGTCTAAACTGTTGTACTAGGTGGCCGTTGACTTTATAAGAAGGTTCATCCACCTTCTGGCTAGATGTCGAGAGACATTCATCACCAGAATACCTGCTCTGGAAAGCGGTATAATAACTGATGAGCTGAACATACGGCAGATAGTATTGAGTTACAAGGTAGAGTTACCTGACATAATAATACGACAATGAATACTTGACAATGAAAGAATTGAGGAAACCAAGAGGTGGTTCTGAGGGCAAATTTTGAAAATTCTGTCAGCAGAGCATGAAACTAATTAGAAGGTTTTAAACGAAAATGGGAACTATAAGGTCGAGAACTTTTCAACAATCACCCGTACAAAATGAAATGTTAACACTCAGAAAGTAGCAGCTGAATTGTTCGGGTTACATAATAAAGAAAGAAAACTTGGAGAATTTAACACTCGCAGGACGCATCAAAGGCAAGAGTGAGATAAGACTTTAATATTGAACCGACTTGAAAGATTTGAGCAATCAATTGAGTACCAAGTTCCGCAAAAGCAATAGGATCCATGGGGGTCAGGAATAAAAACGAGTTGTCGAGAGAAAAAAATGACAGAAAATTACAAATTATTAATATGCGGGTAGTGATTATCGGTGAGGAAAGTAAAATTTTGTGAAACGAGTTCAAATTCCTACCTTGTTTGAGTTTGAGTTTGATTATTGTTTTACGATATATCAACCTCTGTGGGTTATTTAAAGCCAAAACGGTGGGGGGTTAAGGTATGTTTTTAAAATGTTCGGTTATAGTGAGAAGGTTGATTTAGTCAGATTTTAATGAAATTTTTTTTGTTTTTATTCTTTTTTATTTTAGAAAACTGAAAATGTCTTCTAGATTTGTATTTGAAAATGTTTTGCTGAGAAGTTTTCCTTCAAAAATGTGTTATGGTAATAATTTTTTCTTCAAAAATGTATTGTTGGTAACATGTTTCCTTCAAAAATGTATATATTTCTATAAAAGTGTATTTTTATACTTTCATAGTGCTTTCATCCCAGTTTAGGGATTAAATATTTGCCTATAGCTGGGACCCTCACATGTGCTACCACTCCGGGTTAGGGTGGAACTGGAAACAACAGTAATTAAGAGGTGGTTCCATGCTCCTCACAGCCTCCCAATCAGAGGCCTTGCTGCCGGATTCAGTATACCGTCATACCCAGGACCATCTGCCCTTGTCTGTTGCGTCATTTTCGTATTAATGTGTTTGGGAAAAGTCTGGATCTATAAGTACGGGTTAAGCAGTAAAGTAGAGTGAGTACCTTAGTCCTAGATGGCAGTTAGTCTAAGAGAAAGACTAAAATGATTCAAAACTGCGGAGAAAGAAACAGAAAACAAATATTTTATTCTTTATAGCAGTATTATACTTTTATTATTACTTTTTATAATTGTCATTTTATTATTATACTTTATTGTTACTTTTTATAATTATTATATTATTTTATTATTATTATAATTTTTATTATTAGTTTTTATTATTATTATATTGCATTATTTTCATTATTATTACTTTTCATTATTGATTTAATATTTTACTACATGTACACTTTTTTATAATTAATTATTTATCATTTTTATTATACTATTTTCATTATTATTACATTTTATTATTACTTCTTATTATTCTTACATCATATTTTATATTATTATAAAACTTTTATTGCTACGTTTTATTATTGTTATATTATTTTTATTATTATTGCACACTTGTTAATTTTTATCATTATTACACATATATTTTTCCTTTTTATTATAGCATTATTATATTGTTTTTATTATTACGCTTTTACTATTACATTTTAACATTACTTTCCTATATTATTTTCTTTCTACATTTTAGTGTAACGTTTTATTATTATTGTATTATATTTATCTTTATTACACTTTTTATATTAAATTTTATCATTATTATGTAGTATTTTATTATTATTATGCTTTTATTTTATCATTATTATATTATTTGGATTATTATATTTTTATTATTACATTCATTATTATTATATCATTTTATTATTATTAGACACATATTATTAATTTTTATTGTTGTTTAATTATTTGATTATTACACTTTCATTATTACTTTTTTATCATTATTATATTATTGTCATTATTATTTAACGTTTATTATTTCTTTTTATCAATATTATATTATATTATTACTATTATTAGACTTCTCTTATTACTTTTTATCATTATTATATTTGCAGCCGAGCTTGGAAAGGACCTCCAATCCGTAGTGGACTGGGGTAAGAAATGACTCGGAAATTTTAATGCTTCTAAAACGAAGCTACTATCAATTAATCATCATAGACAATCGCACTTACCTCCTATTAGCATGGACCAGGCTTGCCTCCCAGAGAGTAAAACACTACGCCTCCTTGGTCTCACACTCTCAGCGGACCTCAAGTGGAATGACTATATCGAATCCATTGCTAAATCCGCTGCTACGAAAGTCGGTTCTCTGTGCAGGGCCCGGAGGTTTTTTCCGTCTGAATCTATCCTGCACATTTATAAATCTACCATCCGGCCGTGCATTGAATACTGTTGCCATATCTGGTCGGGTGCCCCTGCTATTCTCTTTGGGCTTCTAGACAAGGTACAGCGGAGGGTCTGTAATGTGATCGATACCGACTTAGCAGACCGCCTGCAGTCTCTCTCTCACCGGCGCGACGTGGCTTCCCTGTGTCTCTTCTATAAATACTTTCACGGCTCCTGCTCCGATGAACTTAGATCACTGGTGCCCACTAGGTTCGAATATGCACGAGATACTAGATTAGCAACTAGATCCCAACCTTTTACAGTGAAGCCGATAAAATGCAACCGCAACTTCTACTCCAACAGTTTCTTTTCTCTTCCACATGACTGCTTCCCCGACGGCTACAATCTCCAGGAGTTTAAATGTAAGGTCAATAGACACCTCCTAACAAACTAACTTCCATTCTTTCAAACACTCTTCCCACCCACCCAACTATCTATCACCCCCCTTCTGACATATCCTATATCTAACCACTCTTCCTATTTACCTCCCCCTATGTAGCCCCAAGCGCAATAGTGGCAGTGGAATGCCTTGCTTGGGGTGAAATGATTAAAAAAAAAAACAATTTTATTATTACATTCTATTATTGTTATATTATTTTTTGTTATTGTGTTATCGTTATTATAATATATTGTTTTATTATTATTAATCCACTTTTATTAATTTTCATTATTATTATGCTATTTTTATTATTATTAAAATAATATTTTATACTTTTATTGTTACCTTTATCATTATCATATTATTTGTAATATTGTTACACTTTTGTTGAAATTGCTCTAATGTTATTGATACTTAAAATCGGGTTGTCTTGCGAAACGTTATATTGGCTAAATATATAATCAGCTATTTTCATAACTACCATCAAGCAACTGCTTTGAATCGCCATCAGATTCACTGTCAGCTTAAAAAAAACAGTTGTTAGTAAATTCTCGTCAGTCACTCCTAAGTAGTTAAAAATGGTTTACTCACCTTTATTAGAGAGCTGAAATAAATTTTTACGTCATATTTACTTCAAGAATGTTTCCAACGTTGAACACTTTTTCACTCAAAATATTGTGCAGCACGATATTTAAAGAATTTGTTCCATATTGGACACTTAAAATAGATATATCTCGATATTATATATATATATATATTTCACGTGTTTCTATTTTAAGATTAACACTTTTAAAAACTTACATTGCCTGCTGTTGTTATATATATATATATATATATATATAATAAAATAAATTCCGATGTTCAATTCAGTTATATGGCTATTTCTACTAGAAATTCCTAAAAAGAAATCTCACGTATCATCAGCAACTCTTTATTTCAAAATAAACCAAGATATTCATCCCACCCCTTTAATATATAAACGGTTATAAATAATAATTTGCTTTAACAGGTTAGTTTTTAAAACTTGTCTCGTGAGGAAAAAATTACAAATGGTTTAAATTTATTCAAAATATTGCTCCGTATACTTCACATTCAGGACTTCTTTTGGATCCATATTTTTAATATTTTATGTTATGTATTATTTTATGTTATGTATTATGTTTTCAAGTTACTCCGAAATGTCAGTCCCCAGCTTTTTTGTTTTGTTTAACTTAGTGTTCGGTGATGTTCTCAAACCAACACTGACAGATAACAGCGTAAAAAACGACTTAAGTTTGTCAAATATTTGATTATCTTTTATATTTCGTATGTTATTCTGTTTCGTCTGTACAGGAGTATATCCGCTCGAAACTCGTCATCAGTCATCAGTGTATTTCCTGTAGGTTACCCAAACCAATATACACATGAGGAAAGCTGAGGGATACAACGGCTGAAACGCTGTGATAACAACAAAAATGTAAGTACAATAATCCGAATAGACATAATGTAAATAGCATCTTTTATAGACATTTTTTCTCTACAATAATGTTATGAGCAGTAGGTGTTTCTAATTAAAGAACGTTTGGCTGATCTTATCCCAGGCTAATCTTATTTTCCGGCAGATTTTGAATGAAGACTTTCTGTTATATACTGATTACCCTACCAAAGCTAAAGAGTCCAGTCTGCCCTGCTATTTAGCCCATTGCTAGAGGAACATGTCATGAAGGGAATGAAACCGAATCGGCCGGTTCGGATCGACAGTCGTTGCTCTGCACATACATACACGTTTAAAAAAAACTTTTTAAAAAATTCCCGGTGAAACGGTTATTTGAACCAACACGGTTATGGAAAATTAGAATCAGCATGTCTATCGCAGATTGCAGTAATATTTGGGAAAAACGAGTCATTTTTATTCCACTGAGTAAATTGTCCTTGAAGAAATTGATACGTTTGGGGCAATAGTAATTTGTTCAGTGAGCGCTCAATGGCTTGTGTATGTAAATTCTACATACATTTTGGACAATCCTAATTTTAGCACAAGGACAACTCAGGGAGCCGAGTTCGAATTCCAGTTAAATTCGTTGCATTCACTTACGCGCAAATACCCTTGGGAAAGGTAATAATCCGTATATTCCTTCCAGTTATGGGTTAAATAACAGGATAGATTGGGTTCTATACCGCAGAAAGCAATGGCAACCTACTGCGGGATAATCTTCTGCCCAGTCAGTCAAGTCTCTTTCGAGACATGATCGCTCAAGCGTGTATCACTTATGGAATTTAACTGACTGACTATGTTCATTGAGGACCCAATTAGGAAATCTATACTTTGTGTATATTGATACATATTTGACAATTCTAATTTTGACACAAGGTCATGTTTATAGAACACCCAATTTGAGAAACTGATCACTCGTGGCTTGTGTAAGTAAATACTGCATACGACTTATAGAATGCTAATTTTAACACAAGGCTATATTCACTGAGTAATCAATTAGAACGCCAATGACACATAGTTTGTGTAACTAAATGCTGCATACGTCTTGCACAATGCAATTTTTGGCACAAGGCTATATTCATTGAGTGTCCAATTAGAAAGCCCATGGCTCGTGGTTTGTGCAAGTACATGTTGCAAGTTAAACGCTATATTGGCACATTTCCCTGCATCGGATGACGAGTATTCAAAGTACCTTTCAACTCTTGTTTCCTCTGCGTTAGAATTTTGCCATTCCAAAGCTGTTTGTATACAGGCGTGGTATTTCTGTTCTAACCTGGGGGGGGGGGGCGTCTGCAGTCCAAAGTAATTTTCTGCTAAGAAGTTATTCGTGTGTTTACAATAGATGAAACTTGTTTCCTTTCAGCGATATAAATCTTTATCTGATAGTGACTACAGGTGCCAAAATAGGATGAGGAATTATGGTTGGTGGGGAGGTAATCTCAAAGAAAGGGGTCGGCTGGTGTTGTGCGCTGTGGTCTCGCCAAATTAAGAACATGTCATATTTGACATAAATTCCAATATACTTTCCTGTAAAAGACGTTCACACACGCGGCAACAATAAACAGACAGAGAGAACGATTCGGCTTTGCTTACAACGTTGGGGTGGAGATTAGCCAATGTCTAATTCTGAATATTTTTTTTTGTTATAGCGTCATAGAAAATGAGCTAACATTTTTCAGCACCAATGGATTTCATTTTATCAATTTATTCTTGGGGCTCGCACAATACCGGATTATGTGAATTACGTAGTATAAATCAAATTAAAAACAAAATTCAGTTTAAGTTTTCTAAAAGTCAATCCCACAAAAATATCATATTCTACTAGCAAATCAGTACTGAAAGAAGGCTATGTCCTCAAGATGTGCAGGTGGTGTAATGGATATCAGCACGGAATAGGCGAACCGAGTTCTATTTCTGGTGTCATCATTTTCGAATAAATACTTTTGAATAATTGATTTATTTTTTCGGCTCATCAACCTTTTGCAGCCAGAAAATCTTTTTAGAAGGTAAGAATATTTTTTTTAATAATAATTTTTTTAGTGATACAATATATAGATGTGACACAAGGCCGAAAGTATAGACACCCAGTGAGAATCGAAATCACTATTCAGTGATAACTGGTTCTAGTGAGACAAGCTAGCTAACCATTATACCACGCTGAGGTGCCCTCTAGATTTACTCTACTCCCCCACTGGAGTGAGTTGTGACACAAGGTCGGTTTTTAACGTGGGGAACCTGAGCGCGTACGCTAAGGCCATTGATAGCTGTGGGAGAAGAGGTAGATTCATACCTTTCCCGAGAGTATTTGCGCGTAAGTGAATATAGGGAACTCAACTGGGATCGGATCTCGGCTGTCCGATTAACGATTCCGAGTCATTATTCATTACACCATTGGCACATCCAAGCTTAGACCACCTAGTATTCCCAAGCGGTCACCCATCTATGTACTGACTAGGCTCCACATTGCTTAAACTCGGTGATCGTACAGGAACTGGTATAAATACCTTTGGTAATAGCATGAATCTATCTTTTGTCCTCAACTATGGGTTAAATAGCATGGTATACTGTATTCTCTTAGGTGGCAACCACTCTAAGAGAAGGAAACTTCTGAATTCTAATCCGTGGAGAAATAAATGAGAAACTACTCCCCTATCTTTCCTAATATCGTATGGCAATATAATAAAATGAAGAATTAAAAAAACTGTGGGAAGTTATAATCGCTTACGTCCTGAAGGAAAATATCATTTTAAGAAATGGCTGAATCATATTCGTAAAACGCTATCCATTCCCAATGTATATGATAGTTAATTTCAAGAAGGCACGGTGGGTGTGAAGTTTTAGGTAAGTGAAGAGCTACACAGAGCCGCCCACACCATATCGCCACCAGAATCCAGTAGCAAGGTGAGACCCACCATGATTGTTAGAAGATCAGGGAACAATACGTGACCAGAACAAGAGCTAATTCTGTTCACAGAATCAATTTAAATTCAGAGATTTCCTTCCCTTGAGTTGATTGACTCCCACCCAAAGAAAGGAAACCAGGTCTGGTTTGTGATGAAATCATGTCTTTAACAAAGTATTAGTGCTAAATTAATGTAACAAACTCAGACAGAATTATATATATATTTATATGGAAGATAACCGTTGCTGTTTATTTAATAATCATTAGGATGATACAATGAACCGGAACTAGCTACCAATGATACCCCATTGACATTTTACAAGGTATTAGTTTAGTGCTAACTTAATATAACAGACTCAATCAGAGTTTGAAATATATATATATATATATATATATATATATATGTGTGTGTGTGTGTGTGTGTGTGTGTGTGTGTGCGTGTGTGTGTGAAATATGCATGTATATATATATATATATATATATATATATATATGCAATTTGTTATATATATTATATTATTTATATATAATATATATGCTCTGTATTTATTTGAAAGCTCTCAATGTGAGTGATAGAGCTGACATATTCATATAGATAGGTGTGAGTTTGTAACCCTGGGTTTCATGCTCTTGCATCGTCAGGCAAACTCAATATATATATATATATATATATATATATATGCGATCGTCAGACAAAAACAATATATATATATATATATATATATATATTTTTTTTATTGGGTATAATATATATACATATATACATATATATATATATTGGATACAATGTATAAATTGTCGTCTAAATTACACAAAGATAAAAATAAAACTGGCATCTCATTATTCACTAAAATTACACAAAAATATCTTGAAATTAATTCAATAAAATTGCCATTTGTTTCAACAACAGCCTCCAGACTACTTTGGAATCTTCTGCAATTCTATTGGATGGTTTCCTTGTTTAAGTTGGTGAATACTGCCATAATCCTTGCCTTCAGTTTATTTTTGGTATTACAAGGAGTTCTGTTGGTCTCTTACTCAACTGCACCCTACACATAATAATCAGGGGTAGGGGTGTTCCAGTCTGGGTATTTAGGTGGCCAAATTTAAGCAGTGAGGTGGTCGTAGAAATTGTCTGACAGCCATGTTTGACCTCTCATGCTTGTGTGGCATGGCGCAGAGGTCTTTTACCAGACATATAGGGTCTTCCAAATTTCTGGCGGAGTAAATTGCACCATGCCGTCCTTTTTCTCACAGACGGTGCCTAACTGCCTCTGCTATGCTGTTCAGTCAAAAGCAAAATCAAACAATGCGCATGCGAGAAATTAAAAATATAAAATGACGATAATTTACCTATCGCACTCTGTTTCTACAGGTTGTATCAAAGATACTTTTGCAAACTTTGGAGGAGTGTTACTCACACTAAAACAAGGACGTAAGTCTATAGGAACGTATGTCCGCAAATCATTCGTTTTTGTGTTATTAACTTGATGGTAGACCCTGTTGGATGTACAATACAAGATACAATCCAAAAATAATTTCATGAACATTTGGAACAGGTTCCTGGCTCGAAAACAAAGTAAAATGTCTATATAGACATACACTACCGGCCATAATTATTAGGCAACCCCAGTGTTTTAAAAGAAATGATGTATTTCGTAATATTTTTAGTATTTATTGCCAAGTGAATAATTGTAAATTAAAATAGAATGGTTATTTTTGTTAATACTGCACAATAACATGTGCATCAAATGAATTTATATATATTTAATAATTACCTATCAATGAAAGAATAAAGAACATTAAGGGTGATTCGGACAAGTTCATCTTTGCTTCCTTGCCAAAATTTTGCAAAGTAATAATAACAAAAAAAAAACATTCTATTTTCATTTAGAATTATCCACTTGGCAATAAATACTAAAAATAGTATGAAATAAATCATTCCTTTTAAAATATTAGGGTGGCCCAATAATTATGGCCTGTAGTGTATGTCCAAAAGGCCTTCGTTGTTGGTTGTGTAAATTTGTTATTCCATCTCTTCGAAATCTTGCCTGAATAGACAAACAACCAATCGGCAGTTTGCGCAATAAACCATCGGCGAAGTTCTCATTTGGTGAGTGATGCACACGTCGCAAATATTACGGATACAATAGCAGCTCTTGAAGTAATCTCTCTATGGTACTATGAGATGTATGACATGCTAGGGCCACTTTATGTGTGGCTGATGCCTGGATCACATGCGACATGCTATAGAATGTGTTTTTCGTGGTCAGGCGTACGAGTGGATGTCGGTTTTCCTCGATCCATAGTTTGTGGTGCCACGGATCCTGCCACGGCAACAGGATGATATACAACAGCAAAGATTGGATGACTCGGCTGCCTTCAATCTGGAAACGAAATCTGATACAACTGTTATATATTACTGGATGTATAATTTTTTTTTATCGTTTCACCCCAAGCAAGGCAATCCACTGCCAATATTGCGCTTGGGGCTACATAGGGGAAGGTAAATAGAAAGAGTGGTTAGATACAGGAAATGTCAGAAGGGGGGTGATAGATAGTTGGGAGGATGGGAAGAGTGTTTGAAAGAATGGAAGCGAGTTATTGTGTTAGGAGGTGTCTGTTGACCTTACATTTAAACACCTGGAGATTGTAGCCGTCGGGGAAGCAGTCATGTGGAAGGGAATTCCACAGTCGGGAAGTACGAGAAAAGAAACTGTTGGAGTAGAAGTTGCGGTTGCATTTTATCGGTTTCACTGTAAAAGGGTGGGATCTAGTTGCTAATCTAGTATCTCGTGCAAATTCGAACCTAGTGGGCACCAGTGATCTAAGTTCATCGGAGCAGAAGCCATGGAAGTATTTATAGAAGAGACACAGGGAAGCCACGGCGCGCCGGTGAGAGAGAGACTACAGGCAGTCTGCTAAGTCGGTATCGATCACATTACAGACCCTCCGCTGTACCTTGTCGAGAAACCCAAAGAGAATAGCAGAGGCACCCGACCAGATATGGCAACAGTATTCAATGCACGGCCGGATGGTAGATTTATAAATGTGCAGGATAGATTCAGACGGGAAAAACCTCCGGGCCCTGCACAGAGAACCGACTTTCATAGCAGCGGATTTAGCAATGGATTCGATATAGTCATTCCACTTGAGGTCCGCTGAGAGTGTGAGACCAAGGAGGCGTAGTTTTGTACTCTCTGGGAGGCAAGCCTGGTCCATGCTAATAGGAGGTAAGTGCGATTGTCTATGATGATTAATTGATAGTAGCTTCGTTTTAGAAGCATTAAAATTTCCGAGTCATTTCTTACCCCAGTCCACTACGGATTGGAGGTCCTTTCCAAGCTCGGCTGCAAGGTTAGTTTTGTTGCCCGCACCAGATTTTTGGTCGAGGCGGGAATAAACTGTGGTGTCATCGGTGTACATACCTACTTGGGATCTTATGGTATCGGGGAGATCATTAATGTAGATCAGAAAGAGCGTATGACCTAGGATAGAGCCTTGAGGGACACCCGCGTTCGTATGGTAGTTCTGGGAGGCATGTCCGTTTAATACCACTTTCAATGTGTGGTTAGATAGGAATGACTGGATTAGTTCAAACAATTGTCCAGCTATAACATAGCTCCGCAGTTTGCATAGAAGGCCAGCATGCCAAACTCTGTCGAACGCTTTAGAGATATCCAAGGCAACGGTTCGAGCTTCACCATTTCTATCGAGTGCGTGATATATGTACTTGGTGATGGTCGTTAGCATATCAGCAGTAGACCTGGTGAAGCGGAAGCCGTACTGTTTGTCTGAGAGGAGCCCGTGGGCCGTGAGATGCTGAACGACCTCGGCGTTGATAATGGCTTCGAACACTTTGCCGAAGATCGGAAGAAGGCTGATAGGTCGGTAATTTGCGGGGTCCGACGGTTCTCCAGTGTTTTTAAATATAGGAACTACAGAGGAAGATTTCCAACAGGCAGCAAAGCAGGAAGCAGATAGGCAGGAGTTGTAGAGCTTAGAAAGTACAGAGGAAAGTTCGGGGGCACATTGATTGACTATGATTGGGATTCCGTCCCCTCCGCTCGCTTTGTGAGGGTCAAGTTTTGAGATTATCTTAGAGACAAGCGAGGGTGTAATATGGACGTCATTCAGTTGAGCATCAGTTCTAAGTGGGAAGTCGGGTGTAGAAACTCCAGACGAGTTCTGTCTCGAATTATTCGAGAATCTGCGGGCAAAGCATTCAGCCTTGTCCGCTGGGGAGGTGAGGACCTCAAATTTGTTTATTAATGGGGGTATTGTGGACTTGCTCTTGTTAAGTACTCTTTTACAGAGTCGCCAGTAGTCCTTGGTGCCGAACTTAGAGGATGCTATGCGTTGCTTCATTCTGGCAGCAAATAACGTCTTAGCTTCGTTAAGTATCTTTTTACACTTATTACGAGCTGAAGCGAAAAGGCGTCTGTTTTGGTCCGACGCGTAGCTACGATAGAGTCGGAAGAAATGATTCCGGTGGTCAATGGCTGCCGAGCAAGCGGGCGAGAACCATGGAGACGAATGAGATTTAAGCTAAAATTTCCTTGCAGGGATGAAAGCATCGATGCCAGCCTTAACCCAGGAGGAGACTTCGGATGCACCTTCTTCGATGGGAAGACTAAAAACTTTGTTCCAATGGACGTCACAGAGGAAGTCTCGGAACGAATCCCAGTCTGCTCTTTGGTAGCAGTAAGATATTCTACTTGTCTGGGTTTCTTGGGTTGGGTGGGAGCGGAATGAAATGTTGACGGAAACTACGGTGTGGTCAGAGTTACCAAGTGGGCAGAGTTGTCTGGTAGTGCAAGAGTCTGGGATGGATGTGAAGCAGAGGTCTAGTAGTGAGTCCCTTCCGTTAGGGCTGTCGGAGAAACGCGTGGGGAAGTTCACCACTTGCGTAAGGGATTGGGTTATTGAAAAATGCATGATGTGGACACCAGCAGGGTCGGTGACAGAGTTCTCCAGTCACTTGGTGTGGTGGGCGTTAAAGTCACCAAACACGAATATATGGGCGGAGGGATGGGAAGAAATGGCTTTGTCAATATTGTCAGAGACACTGTCAAGTAATGAACAGTAAGGGGAGGAAGGGGAGCGGTAGAGAAAGAAGAGATAGCTAATCGAGCTTAGAAGTGAGAGGCGGAAGCACATGAAAAAATGGTCCGGGGATTCAAGGGATGTCGCCCTAGCTAGGGGAAGGTGTTCGCTGACATACACACCAAGCCCACGCATATGAACATTGGAGTCCTTCCTGAAAAGGGGAAGGTAGCCAGGAACGTCAAACTCAGAATGGGAGGTAGGTTCGGTTGTCTATGATGGTTAATTGATAATAGCTTCGTTTTAGAAGCATTAAAATTTACGAGAAGTGTATTTACATTGAATGACACAGGGCCAGCAAGATTTAAAAAATAAAGGTTGTTTTAAAATGTCAGAGAGTGCGAAAAAAGCTATCTGGCAAGGTAGGTTTTATTTTGACAAACAGGTGAGGTCGAAGTTAAGGTAATAAGCACTCGAAATATAACAAAATGTAGCAGAAGTGTCAAGTGTCGAGTGAGACTCGCCTATTTAATAGATCAGACGGAGTGTAGTTCAAATCAGAGACAGGAGACAAGGGAAGACGAACGCAGCCATGCGTGCTTACCTCCGACCAAATCCCTACTTCACGCCACAGTCACTGAAGAAAAAGGATAAAAGTGTAATTGTACATTTTTACATAATTTCGGGTTTTCGTCGTTTTTGCAGTCAAGCCTATCACCACTTTGATTCTCAGTTTAATCTTCGTTGGGTTGTTTACCAGGTGCATGCAGTATACAACACAACAGGATGAAGCTTCACGTCCTTTAATATTTATGCGACCGTATGTACAAGCCATATCTGCCTGCTTACGATATGAATATCCTGACATTGTCAAACGGAAGACTTCTCAGTTAACTCACTACTACACACGTTAAACATTGAAGACAGACTAAACACATATCTACACTAATAACAATTAATAACACTAATAACTTAGTCTATATGAAAACACAGTGCCATCTATCATAAAATTCCTTTAAACTTAATAACACAAAAACAAAGTTTCATATATATGTTTGTATGAACTTTTGTTCATATTTCAGGGTAAGGAATGTTTGTAAAAGTATTTTATACCCTTATATATATAGCTTACCTTGAAACTAAATTTTTATCATATAAATTATATCATAATATGTATATATTAGTCATCCGCATACAAGGCTGTTTCGTTGTATTACAGCTCATCAGTGTGGCTAGACATCCACTTGCTTCTTGCTTCTCGACCAATCTGGTGTCAGTCGGAGACGCTAACCCCTAAGCCATAGGCACATGGAATCAGAAAACGAAAATTTTAGTGTGTTTTATATTAGCGGTGTATACCCACGCCAATCACCGAAAGAACTTAATTCAATGCTGAAGAGTTATGCATAAATCGCAGAAGTGGTAGCTGTTATATATATATATATAAATGCACAAACACATACACACACACACACACACACACATATATATATATATATATATATATATATATATATATATATAGCCTTTGAGATTTCACTCACCCGATCGACTCAGTCGATTAAAAACTTAATTGGGCGATTAAAGTTTATTGCTATACTCGCCCGCGGTCTATTCAAAATAAAAATAAAAGAAAATCTGATTCCTTCTACAACCCAAAAGTATGCCATTGAAGATTCACAAGTTAGTTAGAGTGACCTACAATGACATTATTGAATTCTTGGCTTTTATCGTCCCGGTCAGTGTAAACATTCGTTTAATTAACGCTTCCACAGTGGAAACAAAATGTTTTTGTCGCTCACAGATTTTTAGAAACTCATTTGGAAAAATACTACCTTATCTTTCCTCCACGCTTACGAAAAGTAAAAATGAGCATTTGAAAAAAAGAAAAAAAAAACGCATAATTCTTTCAACCACGCACCGAAAAACAAATTATACAAGTAATCTTTTTATAGAAAATCGTTGAGAAAATCAGATTTGTTATTTTTTTATCATTTATGACATGGAGGTTGTAGTCAATCAGAAGAAAAAAACTACGAATTTAGGTACCTCCACTCAATTACCAAAAAAAAAAAAAGCATTTCATGAAATTAAAAGGGCTCAACTTTAATAAAAACAAAATTTTGCCACCAAAATGTTTATGTCATTATTAAGAGGAAAGATCGAATTTTGTTTTGTTATTTTTTTTTAATTTAAATCCTTTCTAACACGTTCGAAATTTTAATTAAAATTTCATTTTTTGCTTTCCGTCAGCGATTCACGCTATGTAAGGCGACTATCAAGAAAATGGAGTCGATCAAGTAAAATGATTTGGGGGTGAGTAAATTTTCCCTCGCTCTCGACCGCCGGTCGATGGTTTCTTTTTCAAATCTCAAAGGCTATATATATATATAGTCATCCGCAGACAGATCTGTTTAGCTGTATATTACAGACACGTGGCAGAATGGTTAAGACATTCGCTTTCCATCCACGAGATCTGTGTTTAATCTTGACAAGTTATTAGGGAGTGGACTTCTTGATGAAGTCACAAATAATCGTGATCAAAGATTTGAGAGTGCTGGCCTTCAAACTCGTGATCACGGCAGATAATGCGTTATTTCCCAGAAATTATAACTATGGTTCATGTACTAGTTGCGGTACAAACCACAGGTGGGCTCTGTGAGTGATGGGCAAACACAAAACGGATGTGCCCAAAAACGGGTACCGGCCTTATGTTGACCCTCACACGAATCAGCGGAGGGAGGGTCGTGGCGATATGTATGTAAAGCCCACACGACCCTCCGGGGTGTCGTTTTCCAATTTCTTTTGTATAAAGATTATTGGAAGTAGGACGTTATGATTGATTGCCTTTGGAATCATGGTGAATCAGAACCATACTTTTTTCTAAAATTTGTTTTACTTTTTTATTTCGTTTTCCTTTTTGAATTTCTACTGTTGTTTTTGAGGTCATTTTTTTTATTTTTTCATACACAGAGCTGTACCATGCATTTGTGTGGGTCGTGTGAGACTCTGGGTTGTAAAATGAACTCTTGTACCAACCAACACACTGGTGAGTCGTGAGTAATAAATACTAGCTATGATATCCTTTCCTCATATATGAAACAATATCAAAACAAAGTACTAAAATTAATTAAGATATAGTGTTGGGACAAGGGAAATGGGGCTTGGGAACCAATGTGTTGAGAATATAAAGTAAACACATCAGAAATCATCTGACATGACATGATGTAGTAACCAAACTTCTCGAAGAATCTAACAGCGAGAGGGCGAGAAAGAGAGAGAAAGAGAGAGAGAGAGAGAGAGAGAGAGACTAGAGAAACTTTCAAAGCCAACCAGTCTTTTATACTCCAAATTCTGAAAATAAATATATCGTCCGTCTCGATAAATTCTTTTAGTCAGAAATTGCCCAAAGCACAAATTTAGTCCGCATAAGAATTGTTTATACGACTCTTTCGCGGTCCCAGTCAAGTGAAACTGAAAGCTTTGCTACTTGTTACATATCTGGTTACCTACTTCGCACTTAGATAGGCGACCACTTAAAACACTAATCATAGTAAAGCGCTTATGAACTTTTAGCAAACCAAGTTTTATGTATAAACTAGCAGTATAGCCCAGCGTTGCTCGGGTGTAATGAAAGCTTTAAAACTAATCCATGGTTGTGGAGCTCAGACGCTTTGGACGTTGGCACGAAAGGCTAAAAAGCAATAGTTGTTTCCAGTTAAAGCGAAACAGTGGACTGAAAGAAAAATGAATGGATGTAAGTCAAATTTTGATTTCCTGGTATCGATATCAAATAAGTTTTTTTTCGTCGTAAACTGAATTTTGAAGGTTAAATAAGTCCTCTGAGTAAATGGTATCATGGCTGAGACTAAGAACTACAATTATACCTACCAAACCCGAAGCAAAAATGAATATAAAAGGGCTGAAAAAATAGACATACAGGCAGATAAACAGACACACACACAAATATCTTGCCTTTTATGTATATATATATATATATATTATCGATTTTCTGCACTATTGTAAGAACTGCAACCTTGAAACTTCTGAATATGGTTTCTTATGCCTTTGTCTATGAGTGTATCAAATTTGATTAAAATTGGACCATTCCTTCTATACCACGATTCTTTCGATTATCGATATTTATCGGGGGTACCTCAACACAAAACCTAGCTAACAACACTCGCAGACGTTTATCGTAAAACTGTGTGAATTTTCAAGAAAATCGGCTCAGCCGTTTCGGAGTCTATAGGTAACGGATACACACGCACACACAGACGCACGCACACACACACAGACAAAGTTCCATTTATAAATAAGTTTAGATAACTTGTAATTGACTACACGGCCTTATCGGTGATGAATCATTTTTCACTTTTCATTAACCAAAATGTTGTTAGTCTATCGCGACATTCTCGCTATGTCTGTGGCCAATGTTCAGACGAGGTACATTCCTTAGTCCCACCAGTTCAAACCTTCACCGCTAGGATCTGCCATGCTATTTACACAGCGATCTCATCTTCACACCCTTTGTATTCCATTGCTAAGAAGACAGTTTTACCCAGATAAATTCTTCGCAACAATTGATTCTCATCGGGACTGTCACATTCTGGAACAGATTCCTTTGTGGATACTTACCCGACCACTACAATTTTAGCCTCGTCACGTCTAGTGACAACCTATGTCGACCCTGCATTTTCTCATTATATACACCGCACAATTCTACCATTTGCGGTATTATAGCGACATTATTTCAGTAACCCTCTACGTTGACTTGCTCTTGGGCCTTATATCGGGTGGACAATGATAAAAATAAATAAATAAATAGGATACGAACAAATCTTCAAAATTGAAAGCAATTACTTACTAAAATCCAGAAGGAAGCGGTTTGATGGTAAAAATCCCAAAGGAGATCCTATTAATATAAATTGTAAAAATTACATATTAAACCTGATGCAGCCAGAAGGCGGAATTTAATTTAAATTATTCATTTACAGAGCTAATATCTATTTTTTTACTTATAAAAATTCATACTTTACATATTCGTATGATCATTTCAGCGAAATTAATTCGTTTCATTGGCGACCTTCAATGTTATGGAACATTCAAAAATTTGTTTGAGTGTGTGTGTGGGGGGTAATGAAATCGGAAAGTAAGCGTTCGGAAAGAAAAGAAAAAGGAAAAGTGTACCGAAAAGAAAGGGAAAGGAAGGGAGGAAGAAAAAAGAAAAACAAGAAAGAAAAGGGGAAGGAGAAAGAAAGAAAGAGATGTTTCTTTCTTTTCATCTTCCACTTTTCCCCGTGTTATCTTTGCAGATGATGCAGTTCTATTAGCACACAGTCTAGAAGACATTCAAAGTATGTGTTGTAGATCCGGGTGAGGAACCACACAAAATAATGAACAACAAAACAGATATTTGAGATAGAAAAATAGGTTATATTGAACGTAAATATACAAACTGGAACGCAGGTTAGTAATCTAGGAATACGATTAGTAAGGAATATATAAATACAAGTCTTTAAAGTGAAACCGTGTTTGAAATACTATGTCCGTGTAATATTATTCTGGCTGAGTGGAATTTAGAGGTACTATACCAACTGACGCGGTATTCTCTGTGTAACTTCGGTATCGTTCGGTAACTTACGGATCAATCCCGATGTCTCTCCGATAACTTTATGGCAGCTGACGTATCTCACTATGACAGGAGTATATGTACTCTCAAGTCGAGTCCATTATCATAGAAAAAGGGGAGATCCCACAATACTATGCTTGATAAATTATCTGAAACAACGAAAGCATTTGGACCAACTATTAACATAAAGAAGATTGAGCTAATGTACAAGCGAATACCAGGCAATCCATCTCTCAAAAATCCTTCCGTCTTCATTAATGATACAGCATTAAAAACTGTTAAGGCGTTCAAATATCTTAAATAAACAGTTTCTTCTGATGGGAAAATGGACAGAATAGCCAAAGTCAGCACAGAATCCAGAATCGCCAAAACCAGTACAGCATTCGATAATGTTAAACATAAGTTATGGAAGACTAAAGACGTGTCTCTGAAGGTAAAGCTCGACATATAGAGATCAGTTGTTCTCTCAGCCCTTCTCTATGGTACGAAGACTTGGACCCTATGCCGAAAGCATATAAACCAACTTGGCGCCTTTCACATGCGCTGTTTTCGTGCCATATGCGCTATAAAATGAGATGACAAGGTCAAGAATAGTGCAAAACTGAAGAAATGTAACAACATTGCAGGCATTGAAATCAAGTGGGCCGGTCATGTTATGAGCATGGATGAGCATAGGCTTCCAAAAAAGGTGCTGAATGGATAACTACCAAACTCCTAGCGTTCAGCTGGACATCCACTCTTACGCTGCAAGGACAAATTGAAAAACAACTTCAACTGTCTCAATTTTGATCTGGGAAGTCCAAGCATCAAACCGAAAAGAATGGAGTAAGATATGTCTAATTAAGTAAGACATGTCTCATTAAGTAAGATATGTCTCATTAAGTTGAAGATTTTGAATATAGTAGACTGAAGCACCGTGATCAGCTTTGTCAATCTCTAAAGCAGGGACGCCATCAAAATCCTCCTTCAAAAAATGTCATCTGTCAGTGTGGCTTTGTCGCACGCTACAAGGCTAGGCTAGTATCGAACTCAAGAAAGCAGACATGAAATGTCTTCCCCTTTCCAGATTTTCTTCACAATTGCACAAACAAGCACTCATAAGTGTAAAACGAAGGGCATCGTTCATTGCTTACACTTATTTATCGTTCATGATAAGAAAATATACTATATATATATATATATATATATATGTGTGTGTGTGTGTGTGTGTGTGTGTGTGTGTGTGTGTGTGTGTGTGTGTGATTGATGTAGAGAATTATCACAATTCAACACTATATATATATATATAACTAAAAAAAGAGACAAGAGAAAAACTATTTATTTTTAGCCAACGCGTTTCGCCCACGTTATCAAGAGGAAAAACAAAAAATTAAAAAGAAACAAAATAAAATTATTTGGAATATTGTATTTTTAAACAAAAACAAAATTTAGTTTCTTACGAGAAAATTATAATTTTTTGCCTTGATAAAGTCCGTCAATGGACAAAACGCGTCGGCTAAAACTAAATGCAGTTTACTTCTTGTCTCTTTGTTTTAGTTATACTGTTCCTTTCTGCAGATTATACCTGAGAATATTTACACACACACACACACACACATACACACACACACACACACACACACACATACACACACACACATACATATATATACATATATATATATTGTAATAGTTGTTACAATGGTTTATAAATTCATGGTATCACTACACAAAAATTTTCGCGTTTCGAAGCTACTTTAGCTACCCAAAACTAAGCTACCCGACACCCTTCTCTTAATCCAATAGCAGCATCACTAGAACCACGAACGGACGACTAGACCATTCTAAACTCCCACTCCACATTTATTTACATCGGTCTCATGAACAGCGACGCCACTTCCACCACATCCAGACAAAATAAATAAGGAACCTGTCTTAAACTAAGCCACCTCTCCTAACCCATATCTCTAAGACTACAATATGACTGACAGAATCAGAATAAGCTCCCAACCCCACTTTCACTTAAACATCATATCACCACAAGTAAACCGTTTTCACCATTTAATTTTCATTCCAACTTTGTCACCCGATGAGAAGCGCGTAAAGCAACTTTGAAACGCGAAAATTTTTGTGTATTGATACTATGAATTTATAAAGCTTTGTAACAACTACTACAATATAACGCTCTACGTTGTATCGAGCACGCTTTATAAAAGTAAATGCATTAACAGTAGGTAAAAAAATCTACGAGTTCCACAACTTTGTTACAATATATATATATATATATATATATATATATATATATATATATATGATAAAATATATCGACATCAGTTGTAGAGCGAATATAGATATAAAAATGAAAGCCCAGCTACGACAATCTGTTTCATGTAATCACTAATATATATGGGGAATATATATATATATATATATATATATATATATATATATATGGGGAAATATATATATATGGGGGAAAATATATATATATATATATGGGGAAATATATATGGGGAATATATATATATATATATACGGGGAAAATATACAAATATTTATAAATCGGAACATTTTCAGACTACTGAGAAACAGGAAAACTTCGTTGGAAACACAGGAACAAGTACTAGAATGTTACGTGATAGCAGTCCTTCTCTATGGCAGTGAATGCTGGACAACCTCTTCATGATGAAGAAGAGACTTGAAACAACGGGAATGTGGTTCTATAGAAGGATGCTGAGATACCATGGACCGAATATTTGAGCATCGACAAAATTCTAGAGAAAATAGAAACAAAAAAGAAACTTATACTGAACTTGAAGAGACAGCTAGAACACATGAGGAAAGAAGGTTTGGAAAATAAGAGAGATTGAAAACAAAAGGGGGGTAAAGGAAAACAACGCAAAACATACTTCGTAAGACTGACTAAAAATTCTTACAATCGAAAAATATTTTATAGCTGAAATAAGCTGCAAAAGTTTGATAAGCCGTAAAAAAACAAAAAACAAAAAAAAAATAAATTAATCAATTAAGCAATGACTTCAGCTATAAATTCCCTGAAGATCACCCGGTTTTCGGATTGACTGAATTGTTTTCTACGGCTTATCAACCTTTTGCATGAAATAATTTCTAGAAATAATTATTTTTAGATTCTAAGATATTTTTAGGCGATAATTATGATTCGCTGATATAAGTCTTACTAATTAACCCATAGCCTTAGGGAGAAGAGGTAGATTCATATCTTTGCCAAGGAAATATAACGAACCCGACTGGAATTAGAACACGACTATCCGATTTCCAATTTCCAGCCCTTATCCATTTCACTACCCGCATTTCCAAGCTTACAGCTCCTGGTATTCTCAAGCGCTCACCAATCTTAATACTAACCTGCTTCGACGTTGCCTAACTTTAGCGATTACTAGGATCGACTCGGATAAAATCCAGAGAACGTAACAGCAATGATGAGAACCATGGCGCGTGTTTAAATAATGTAACAGCATTAATTTATATATTTTACAAGTTTATAAATATAGTAGTTACAGGGGCTTGTTAGGCGCCAGTTTTTCGGTATTTGAACCTCAGCTTTAATTCACTTCGAAATCTAGTCAGGCACACGGCACCGAAACAGTTTTACAAGCGCAGTGGGTTGCAAAAGATTGGCCTCTGATCTAGACTTTTGCTCAAAGGCTTTAACTTTTCAAGTAATGGAGAGTGTTTATCTCGAAAAAAACAACCAGATGTTACTTTGGCATGATTGAATTATTGGAATTCAAGACAATGGTATTTAATAATTGTCTCACCACACCTCACTCAAGCCTCGCACAAAGAAAGCAGGCCATTGTTTCTTTGTATGTAACCATAAACTAATACAAGAATAGTTTATCCAAATCTGCTCGATATTCATCATTAGATGTAATTTTTTATAGGCCAGCTTAGCGTATAACTACAATGAGAAAACTAGGATCGAACACATTAATAATAGTTATCAATTAATATCTACACTAATTTATAAATGGAACTTTGTGTGTGTGTGTATGTATGTGTGTGTGTGTGTGTGTCTGTCCATTACCTATAGACTCCGAAACGGCTGAACCGATTTTCTTGAAAATTTACACAGTAGTACTATAAGCGTCTGTGAGTGTTCTTAGCTAGGTTTTGTGTCGAGGTACCCCCGATAAATATTAAAATTCGATAATCGAAAAAATCGGGTTATAGAAGGAGTGGTCCGATTCTAATCAGATTTGATACACTCATAGTGCAACAAATTGATAATATATATATATATATATATATATATATATATATATATATATATATATATAAGGCAAGATGTTTGTGTGTGTGTGTGTCTGTTTATCTACCTGTATGTCTGTATTTTTTCAGCCCTTTTATTTTAGTTTTTGCTCCGGGTTTGACTCTAAGTAGGTATAATTGTAGTTCTTAGTCTCAGCCATGATACTATTTACTCAGAGGACTTATTTAGCCTTCAAAATTCAGTTTACGACGAAAAAAACTTATTTGATATTGATACCAGGAAATCAAAATTTGACTTACATCCATTCATTTTTCAGTCTACGATTTCGCTTTAACTGGAAACAACTATTGCTTTTTTAGTCTTTCGTGCCAACGTCCAAAGAGTCTGAGCTCCAGGACCATGGATTAGTTTTTAAAGCTTTCATTACACCCGAGCAACGCCGGGCTATACTGCTAGTCAATATTAAAACCATATTTTGAGGAAACCATTCTTCTTAAAACCACGTGAACTGGCACCACGGTATTACAAACAAAGAACTGTATCAAATAACAGAAGCCACATAAATGAAGGACGTTCAACAGCAGTAACAACTAGAATCGATAGCACAATGTCAATCAAAGAGACACACAAGGTAAGTGATGACACAGGTTAAAATCTGTTGTTGTTGTTTTGAATGAATTGAAGTTCCACACTACTTCGAACAAAAGGTTAGGAAGGTAACACCCATAAATACTAGAAATGTTGATAAAAGTTAGTGGGCATCAGAGTCCTATTTTTACGAAAAATTGTTTTAATGCAATGATTTTATAAATTCCAACCAACAAAGGTACTGTCCGTTTGGTCAATGAATGCACACACACACACACACACACACACACACACACACACACGTATATATATATATATATATATATATATATAAAGACAAAAGGAAAACTTATCTTAGCCAACGTGTTTCGTCCTTTAAGGGACTTTATCAAGCCAAATGCTTGTTAATGTTCTTCAGAGAACAAAATGCGTCGGCTAAGATATTTTTTCTTTTCTCTTTATCCATATTATCTATTTACAGCTATACACTATCTGAAATTTTTACACACACACATGCACACACACACACACACACGCACACACACACACACACATAAAAACGGAAAAAGATTAATTAAATCTCCCTTGTCTGCCATATTTAATGAAAGATATTTAAGAGAAAGTTTACTGTATATATATATATATATGTGTGTGTGTGTGTGTGTGTGTTAATTATTTATTGCATCAGAACATGTGCAAACTACCAACTAATAATGCATCATTATTAACTACCTGATGAAACATTGTTCTTTCAATATCGAAACAAAATGTACAATTTTGTTGTAGTTGGTAGTTTGCACATGTTCTAATGTAATAATTAATAATATTGGGCACTGTTATAAAATAATGTTTTGAACGTTGCAATTATTCTGTTTGTTCTTATTCATTTGGATATATATATATATATATATATATATATATGTGTGTGTGTGTGTGTGTGTGTGTGTGTGTGAGAGAGAGAGAGAGAGAGAGAGAGAGAGAGAATTTTTGAAAAAACAAACTTTTGTTTTGACAAGTTTCGCCGATCAAAAAACGGCCATCAGTAATGTGAATTTTTATTTTAACTAAATTTACATTTGGCGAGAGAGAAGCGTGATCTATATTAATTATATGAAAATCTGATTATTTTCCTTCAACTTTTTTAAAATTAGATTATATCTATTTCAGTTCGTTTTTTGTTGATATAATTTTAATCATATTTTTGTAATATTAAAATATTCATTTTTCAATTCTGGATGGTTTTACCGATTTACAACAAGCGTAAATTTAAAATATTAGTGATCAGATCGTAGGAATGGTTCTTTCTTTCGTCACACGTTTTAGTTTAAACAAATCGGATTGTGATTGAGTATTTACAATATTCTCTTAATTATACGACTGGAAATTTCCATGCTTTCAGCTTTGGTCACGACGTTTCTGTGATTTTTTTTCCCAACCTTCCTCAGATGTATGTCGCATCATTAATTTAAAGGACGTCACATTTAATCGAGGATTT
The DNA here is from genome assembly GCA_037127315.1 of Ascarosepion bandense. NCBI lineage: Eukaryota > Metazoa > Mollusca > Cephalopoda > Sepiida > Sepiidae > Ascarosepion > Ascarosepion bandense. The sequence goes on along the minus strand of JBBBDQ010000233.1, from coordinate 3,281,590 downwards.
TTGCAACAGTAGGCATTACACATTTTTCTCATTGACAATCTTGTGGGTATTTTTTGTTTTTCACATTTTACATTTACGACACGATTTGTGCACAGCATTCGAGCTGTGCTCAAACAAATATTTTACTCTTTTTGTTAAGTTTAATGGCTAACTCAGTAGGAAAAAAGCCTAGAGACATCATCTGTTGAAAATGCCCTCAGGGACTTACCCAAAAATGGTTGCGTTTCCGTTAATACGAAGCTAAGAAGTGACAAGGTTGGGGAGGGTATTAAAAGGCAAATAACACGATAAGAAAATTCCTTTGATCGTGTAAATAGGTGGTTAGATAACTGAAAGTCGTTTGGAAGTTTTTTTTTTATAGAGAAATCAATTAAATGATGGACAATGCGTTGATATGATGTTGTTTCTAAAAAGAAAGATTGTTGGTTTAGAATCTTCTACCCTGTCGTTTTTCTTTCTCGAATGTAAATTCTTTTTTTTTTTTTTTTTTTTTTTAATAATTTCTATCACGTTAAGCAAAGTTCAGTAGTTTGGCGTACTTCATAGTCGAGATAACCACATATCATTCTACGGCGACAAATATTGATGTTTCGTGAAAGTCAGTATTGGAACTGCTAATTTTACAAAGCAAACAGTCTCTTCCTACTTCAAAAATTGTTGCAACAAATCTTCCTCTTAGCTTATGACCACATCACTTTCAACACCGATTCCCGTACGATCATCGAAGTTAAGCAACGTCAGATACTTAGATGGGTGACTGCTTGGGAATACCAGGTGTTGCAAGCTTGGATGTACCGTTGGTATAATATATAATGGGTAGAGCCGAGTTCTAGTTCTAGATGGGTTCAATTTTTTTTTTAATCATATCACTCCCTGAACAAGGCGGTGCCTTTAGTGCTGAGAGAACACGTGAGTGAAAAGTTGAAGAAGCTTGGAGGCTGACGTCCTAAACAGATAGACCAGAACTCTGTCTGTTCAATGAATTTGTGGTGGTGGTCGGGCTGGTGGTTGATCTCTCTACTATATAAATTTTTTTGATATACTTCAGAAGGTGTGCCTTTCTCCACGATTTCTTGGTTGATAGTAAAAATCATTCACCATAAAAGATTTTTTTTTTGAAGGCGTGAATTATTAAAAAAATCATTATTATCTAAAAAGAAAATTTTGAAAGAACTTCGTAAAAAAAATTAAATTTTGGTATTAAATAAGTAATAGACGTTGATTTGTTGTTAAACAACAGCATCATTTGAACATATTACGCCACTTAGGATCCTCCATAATTTTGCTAGAGTTTTCAGTTAAACGCCTTCTAAATTTAGAAAATTTTAAAAATTAACATTAATTTCTTGCAAATTTAAATCCTTACATTAGCCTTGATGAAGTTTATCAGATGAAACGTGTCAGCTAAGATAAGTTTTCCTTTTGTCTTTTTTCATTTACACACACACACATATATATATATAACCTTCTTTTCTAATAAGGAAAAAATCTTCCTTTCTAAATTTTGCCACATTTAACTTTGTGTTGTACTTAGCTAAGTTTAATAAATACCATCTACGAATACAGAAAGTTTGAATTTTAAGAGGAATTTTTCTGAACTTGAAATGTTTCTGTATAAACAACATTTTCAGCATGAAATCTATTTTCTAGAGTTCTTTTTGTCATTATACAAAGTTCTCTTGAATTTTGTACTCTTGACATGACTACATAGAAATATGTCCATGAAAGAAACATTTAAATAACTTTCTAATATTTATATTGATAATAATAAGAATTAATTCAGCCAACTTACTATTTTTAATTATTTAAAATCTCTGGTAAATTTTTCGGAAGACCTTATTAAGCTGACTATTTTAACATTTGAGATATTTCTATTTTTTCTTTTTTTTTTTTTTCACCACCGTTCAACTAATTTGTAGTAATGTGAAATTACAAATGGCAACAATGCTTATTATGAACAAAATGCTGATTTTGGGAAATAAGTTGGGCAGACAATTTTTCAGCACCCGCCATTCATAATACAAATTCTTCTCGGAGTTTTCCTCTTTGATTAAAAGTGTTTTATCTGTTCCTTAATTATGCATAGAATAATACTCATCCCAAATATGAACTGGACAAATAAGTGAATAAAAAAATGAAACTTGAGATTTGTAAGCTTTATATAAATATATGCAAGTCTGTAACATAGCCAAAAGCAAATAAATTTGTAAAACTACCTGGATTCCTATATCGTGAACTGGGGAAAAGTTGTCATAGAAGTTCTCTTAACGCTATAAAATATCTGTATAAACAAGATTTTCAGTAAGACATCTATTCTCTAAAGTTCTTTTTTTCCGTTCTGCTATCTCCATTTGAATTTCATACTCTGGACATAGCTGCAGGGTCGACCATGAGAGAAATATTTAAATAATTTTCTAATGTTTACTATAATTAAAAGAAAAATTAATTCAGTGAACTTGCTAATTTTTCATTTGTTTAAATTAATTCGGTACAGATCAAGAAAATCTAATTAATAAGTTATTTTTTCTTATTTAAATAATTTTATGAGCGTCTGTTTTTCGGCTCCATTCTTCTAAGTTGTAGTAATGTGAAATATCAGAAGACAACAATGCTTATTATTACGAACACTTTACGTTTTCTAACTTACGACTGAATTTTGACAAGCCAGATATAAGTTCTTTTATAGAAAACAACGAATTAAAACAAAGCTTTCTCTACAGAAACAGTTCTTCTATATGGCACTTTTTAAAGTTTGAATTAAAGCATAACTAATACAGATGAAAAATTAAAATGTTTTATAAAATGTTATACAAATTAAATGTTACCACTTGAACTACTATCAAGTTATATATATATATATATGTGTGTTATGGAAATTAACGAAGATTAACGAAACCTGATGAAAGACACACATTAATTTGACTTCGTTTAGACTGATCATAATTCGTGGTCAAAAGGTTTAAGACACGCCAGATCATATGGTGGCTTCCCTTATGTGGATAGAAGTCGCAGGTTCGAATCTTGCCGAATGACACACATTTTCGTAATAAAAATTTATCATAAATAATCAGGCCTGTAGAAATAAATATATAATACTGTTTGATTATAAGCAGAATATCAACTTAAAAACGAGTTTCGATCAAAAATAATGTTCAAACAAATCATTTCAAATTGTCGGTTGCTTATAACCAAGTTTCGTTAATTTTCGTAACATGTTTACATTTGTTGACATTACGATACATTTCAGAGCAGAGATGGTTATTATGATGAATTCGAAAATTGTGTTATAGGCTTAATTTGACTTTGTTTAGACTGACCGTCATTAGTGATCGAGAGGTATAAGATCACATGGTGGCTTGCCCTATGTGGATAGGAGTCGCAGGTTCGAATCCTGCCGAATGACACACATTTTCGTAATAAAAGTTTATCGTAAATAATCAGGCCGGTAGAAATAAATATATAATACTGTTTGGTTATAAACAGAATATCTACTTAAATACGAGTATCGATCAAAAATAAGGTTCAAACAAATCATTTCGTATATGTGTCTGTGAATAATGACAAAAGAAAAACTTATCTTAGCCAACGCGCTTAATCCTTTGATGAAATTTATCAATATAAAGCAAATGTAAGGATTTTATTTTTGAATAAATATTTATAAACAAAACTTAAAATGTTGATTTTTCAAATTTTCTAAATTTAAAAGACGCACATAAATATTCATCAGGTTAGCTGAAACGTTTTGCTAAATTATGGAGGATGCAAAGTGACGTAATTTAATGTCTAATAAACGAAAATGAGCAAATGATGTTGATTTTTTTACGAAATTAATATCTAAATTATTTCAGTTTGGGATTAATTTACATATTATATATTTTAAATAACATGTGGTTATGAATTTCACTGTTTTCTTTTAATTTTTATCATTTTTATAGTTGTGTATGTTGGCTTGGGAAAGGAGTAATTTGTTTTCAGGAAAGGAAATATTAGAAATTATCCGGTGTGTAGATTTATATTTTGGCAAGATACAATAGTGACACTCTCGAGAAATTTTTACAACTACTATTTGTTGAATATATGAATTGAAATCTGACAATATGATAGAATAAGTAGAGAACAAAGTATAAAATGTGTCTTAATCTAACATGTTTCACTTTTATTAAATCTTTTTTCAGACATCTGGTTAAAGACAAGAAATGATAAAGAACACATGGGAATGTTCTTTGGCGTTTGATTCTTATTGGTCAGATAAATGTCACGTGTAATATAGCAATAAACGAATACACCACTCTATTTATTATAATCGAGAGAATGTATATATATATATATATATATATATATATATATATATTGTTACGAGGATGCATTTATATAAAAAAATAATATTAATAGTGTCTAAAAACTCATAGTAAGGGATTCTATTGAGTCCTACTTGTTATTACAAACAATTTCAATTCATGAAGTAGTTGATAAATAGAGAAATTAGGAATAGAACGTTTTGAAAGATTGTAGAATGTTCGAGTAAAATCGAGAGAATTCGAAATGTTCTAGAAATATGCAAATTATGTGTTAGCCCCTATAAAAGTAGGTTTTCGAAAGAGAGTAGTTATTTGTTAAAAGGATTTGCTGACATTATCAACTCCGGCTTTGATTCAAGATTTATATCCAGTCGAAAGAATCTCTAAAAAAATTTGCCGACCAAGTAAAACCTGAAAGTGAACCTCATGGAACTAAAAGGGTAAATAGATTTTTTTGAACTTTTCATTAACCATACTGGAAATTATTCTTTATATACACATTTAAGGATTTTTAAAAAGTATAGCACTTAAACTACTTTGCTAACTTAACTGGGTGAAGCTACTGACCCGGCCTTCCCCTTCGTAACACTTCGCCTGCCAGTAGTAAACTCTATGTTTCTGTTTTGAATGCAAAAAATTGTAAAATTTGTTTATATATCATTTTGTGTGTATCGTAAATTAAATATTTGTATGTGATTTAACTCTGAGTTTTGGTCAATCATTTTTATCTGTTTTTACATTTAGCACATAACAATATATATATATATATGTATATATATATATATATATATATATACACACACACACACACACATATATATATATATATATATATATATATATATATATATATCTGGCCTAATAGCCTGATAACAAATCTTGGTATCGGGCCTGCCTGCTTCTTTGTGCTGCTGGTATGAAGTGAAGACACAGTAGAAATTAACCTTTACGCAAATTTATAAAGGATATATATTTATGCTCTCACATCCTGATTGAGCACTAGACTTTGAAAAACAGTAGCCACTCTAGCGTGAACGCATAGCTCATTCATTAAAAATGAATTAGAGCACTCTAACTGCTGGGCGCGTAATATGATATGCGCTAAAAAAGACTCGTTTCTTCCACCAAACGCTCCGTGGCTCAGGGGAAGAGTCGCCGACTGACGCCACTTCGGTCGGGTTTCGAGCCTGGGTTAGCGAGCAATCGGAGTCTAACCGTACTGATGAGCTGTGATACAGCGAAACAGATATGTCTGCGGATGACAATATATATATATATATAAAGAATGAATTCGAAAAATTAAATATTTATTTATATGAAGCGAGATAATTTTACATTATTCCTTTCTTTGCAATATTCTTCTCGGGTTTGTTTTGAAGTAATGGTAAATTACAATGAATTTCTAAAAGGACAGAGATGTCTTTTCGGGTTCTGTGTAGATAGAAGAAATTTCGGAGATGAAACGATTTCGTTACATATGTGACAGCCGAGACACCGTAATTGATTGCCTCCAATGAATAGCTAAACCATCGATAATGACTTATGTATTATCTCGTATATTTTTCATTGTCTCGAAAACTAATTTCCCGCCTGACTGCCTTCGAAAATCTACAGATTCCAGTATCCGCTAATAATTTCTATCAGGGGTGTGACCGTAAATAAGCAATGATATACAAGTTTCAAACTCCAGAAACGGATCTACTTCCATGTGTCGTACTCCTTCATTAATTCGGCGATTACGGCCCTCCACAACTTCGTATCTCTTAGCAAAGTTTGTTTTCTTGCTATCACACCTAATCCATGTTCTACGAACCATTTACACAAGCTGGTTACGTAACTTATTCGCTGTTTGCTTCTAACATTTCTGATTTGAAGATGTCCTGTGAGTGACATATTCTCCAAGTCTTATTTTCTCATTATGTATTGGAGACATCTCAACGGTATCTTTCTGATTCGAAGTATAAGTGTCCTTCTTGTTTCTAATTTTCTCATGACTTTTTCGTTGCTAACATGCTCTGTCTATGGTATTCTCAGCATACACTTGTAGAACTAGATTCCTGTTGCTTCGGGTTGCCTCTTCACATGTGGAGAAATTGTCCAGTATTCATCGTCATATAAGAGGATTAATATTACATAGTAGTTTAGCACTTTTTTCTTTGTTTCAAATTTTGAAGGCTCTTGAAGACCTGTGAGTAAACTGTCAAGCATTCACTGCCATATTAGAGGATTTATATTTCATAGCAACTTGCCAATCTTCTCTTTGTTTCTCTTGCTTCAGGTTTCTTCTTCCTCTGTGAGGAAATTGTCCAGTAATCACTACTAATCACTGCTATAATGGAGGATTGATTTTACATAGCTATTTACTCTTTTCTTTGTTTCTAAAGAGTTCTAAGTTATAAGTTAAAAAGTACTAAGTTATAAGTTAAAGAATATATTGCAGCAATGTTTAAATGGAACATGGTTTTAAAATCTTAGATTCTACCAGTGCTCAAATATCGAAAACACGCCACTATCTCACCTACAATACGACTCAGAGAGATATTTTTTCTAAAGGTTTCTGCTTGCTTGCACGTTCAGCTAGCTTAACGGTTATCAATGTAGTAAGTTAAATCGTCGAGCCTAGTTCAATACCTGCCTATCCTGTTACGTTCACTTTCGTACTAATGCCCTTTGGAAAGGCATGAACTGATTGTTCTCCTTCCCTCCCAAATATAGATCAAACAGAATGAACTCTGTAACCTTGGGTGACGACCAAGTGAGGAGAAAGGCTACTCTAAATTGAAAACCGTGGAGAAGGAAAAGAAAAACCACTCCCCTATTAGTCTCAATAAAGACAACACGCAAATAATAAAGGAAAGAAATCTGCGTAGTCGTAAGTTTAAAGATCATTGTTGATAGGAAAGCAAGAAGCCAGAAAGAGTTCCATAGGCGAGAAGCGCGAAAGAAGAAACTATTAGAATAGAACGTACGATTACATCTAATAATTTCGACAGAAAAACGATGAGACCTAACTGCCCATCTAGTATTGGACTAAAATTTTATTAAGTTAAATTACCGAAGAGGAATGTTTATCAGAACAATTACTATGAAAATGTTTCTAGAAAATGCCCAGGGAAGCTCTGTTGCATCGAATGGGCAGGTAACTGAACCCGAGATCCAAGGTCAGTACGTATAACATTGCAGCTTCTTCTTTGTATTTTATTTAAAAAAACTCTAAAATATTTTTGTTGCATCGAGGTGAAAGATACACAGAAAAGAATGAGTGCTTAATATATTTATTCAGCAGATCATCCGGTGCTAACGGATATGTACAAAGATGCAGAACAATAAGTGACAATTAAGAAGACAAAATTTGCCAGCAAAAGGGAGAAGAGTCTAAATTGTGAATAGCCGATGAAATAAATCAGTCCGAATATTAATATTCTTGTGCCAAAAAACGACCCTTTAAATACATACTCGTAAACTCTTTCAGATTATGAGCCAGTCTATCGATTAGAGTGATGATGGAATGCCAGCGACTCTAGAACAAATACTTAATAGAAACACAAGACCAAACGTGACAGTATTATTCAATGCATGGACGAATGGGCTAGAAATCAAAGAAAATCTTTAAACATTACTGTTTGAACATTTACAAATAATATCATAACAATAATACTATGTCTCTTTCAAGACCTGGCTGATCATGACTCTCCACACGTTTCTTTTCTTTATTATTTGTAAATTGTCATGCATTTTTGGGAAAGATATTCGTTTTCAGTTTTCCACAGGTTGGAATTCAGTTCTTTTTTTTCTTTTTCTTATACTGGTTGCTATCCAAAGCTAAAGAAACCAATTAGTGGATGCTTCCTCGAACACTTCAAGGGTCAGTAGTTATCTGTTCTCATTTTCTCCTCTTACATTTATATCACGCACCTCATTCAATAACTCTCTACTTTGAGTGGCTCTTGAAACTTGAATTGAGTGAACTTTAGCAAAAAGAAAGAAAAAAGACAGTGATGGAAATAGTGTGCAGCAGTAGTAATTCCTCTTGAAAGAAGAAATTATTTGTAAGGATTTATCTACATGAAGAGGCGATATTAACTATGGATCCTATAATTTCTTTATATTATCCATTTTGTTTGTTTAACAGCATATCAAAACCTTATGGGTCATTTAATGCCGAAATTTAATTTTCTTGGGAGCTTTCAAGAAAGAAAGATTTGATATATGTTGTTCTGCTTTCACAACTGAATATAGAGTAAATTATACTCAGTTTTTGTGCATATACATGTTTGTGTAGACATAATTAGTAAAAGCGGGGATATGTGTGTTTATCCTGTAATTTTGTTGAAGTTACATATGTTGAAAATAGTTTGATTTCTTTAAGAAATTGTAGGACATAATATTGATTAATGTCATTAAAGTGTTCTTTCATAATGGTTGTTTGGTTGATTTTGTTCAGTGACATATCAACCTCTATGGGTTATTTAATGCCGAAATCTAAATATTTTGAACAATTTTATTGCTTCAGCTAAATATATTCTGAACACAATTGTATGCCTCCAACTGCAGATATAGCGTATTGCTGGCTAGTTTACTATAAAATGTTTGGAATTTTTATATAAAAATAAATTGATAGTATTTTACTATAAAAATATATTTTTATACTTTCATATTCTTTTGTTTTTTGTTTGGGAGTCACTATTTGCTCATAGATGGGAACTTAACAGGTTCTACCACTACGAGTCAGAATAAACCTAAGAACAGTAGCAATTTAGAGGTAGTTCTGTGCTCACCAAATCCTTCGATCTTCTAATCAATGCGACACTGAAATCTGAAGACTTATTGGTATAGCAAAAGTTTCCTTCGAAAAGCTAAACAAACTATTAAGAAACAAGAAAACTTCGTTACAATCAAAGAAAAGCGCACTGAACTGCTACATAGCATCAGTCCTCCTATATGGTAGTGAATGTTCAACGCTCCTCATCAATGAAGAAAAAACTTGAAGCAACAGAAATATAGTTCTACAAAAAGATACTGAGAATACCACGGACTGATCATGTGAGCAGCGACGACATTAGAAAAAATGGAAATTAAAATAACATTTATACTTAATATAGGGAAGAGAAGTAATCTCTCGGTAGATAATGAGGAAAAAAAGCTCGGAAAATTTGTTACTCACAAGACAGATTAAAGGTAAAGTTGGACAGAAGAAAACAATAAATAACCTACCTAGACAGCTTGAGTAAATGTATGGCGGATCACGGTTTAGGAGCGATAACAAAAAAGTTTAAAATCTACAAAAGAGAGAAAATTGTGGAGAACCATAATCGCTTATGCCTTGAAGAGACACGGCACGCAAAAAAGGGAATGTGTTTGTTTAAATGGATGTCGAAGTTCGGTTTAAGAGAGATAACAAAAAGTCAAAATTTATTAAGAGCTACAAAAGAGCGGAAATTGTGGAGAACCGTGATCGTTTATATCCTTAATGGACACGGCACACAAAAGAAGAACAAAATTGTGTAAATGGATGTCGAAATTAGGTTTAAGAGAGATGACAAAATAATAACATTTATTAAGAGCTACAAAGAAGTGGAAGTTGTGGAGAACTCTGATCTCTTAAGTCCTGAAGAGACACGCCATACAAAAGAAAAATGAACTTGTGTAAATGGATGTCGAAGCTAGGTTAAAGGGAGATGACAAAAAGACAACATTTATTAAGAGCTACAAAGGAGTGGAAGTTGTGGAGAGCCACGATTACTTACGTCATGGACGGACAGAGCACATAAAAGACTTTTGGTAAGAAATGCTATCCTCTTCAACGTATGTCTGTATTAACGTCTACACAGGCGTGTGCGCTCGTACGTGCTTCGAATAGCATTGCTATTGCAGACGTTTTCTTGAATAGCGATACTAGAACAGACGTAATTTTCGTAGAAAAACCAAACCGGTAGGTGTTAGGAACGTGATTACGAGTAAAAATCTGCATTGTTATGGCAGTCACAAATTCCACAAATATGATTTCGTATACGTCTGTTCGCGTTTGCTTGTGTCTATCTGTTATTGCATGTGTTCGTAACCCAGTGTATGTTTTCACCCGCTTTAATGTCGGGAAAGTCAAGAACGCTGGCAAAACTGACACTGAATACCTGTGGTGTGAGTCAGTAGTTATTTGGTTTGATTGCACCATAATTGTTTCTAGAACATCCAAAATGAACGTTGATTTTTTCTTCAGAAATAAGCATCGTAAAACATCTACGTCTTAATCAACATATTGCCTATTTTTAGCCGGAGACATATTGAACTACACAGTAGTTTGAGCTATTGAATTATCTTCCGTTTCGCTCAAGTCAAAATGTTAAACTGGCACCGAAAGAATTTTAAAGCCAATTTTTGTGGGACCGTAAAAAGATGAATGCAATTAAGCATTTAATCGATTAGAACGCCTTTCAATAAAACGCGTTCCTATTGATTAAATAAAGTTAATAAGAATCAAAAATTAAATATATTTATTTTCATTGTAATTGTACTGATACCATTTCTTATTTGGTACCTTGACTTAACGAATTTAAGCTTAGTAGCTGAAAATTTAAATACCTGGGAAGCGTTATGACAGAAGACGGAAAGTGCGACACAGAGATCCGAAGGAGAATTGGCATGGCGAAGGAAGCATTCCAGAAGTTGAGTAAACTATTAAGAAACAGGACAATTTCGCTAGAAACTAGGAAGACAGTACTGGATTGCTACGTGATGTCCGTCCTTCAATATGCCAGTGAATGCTGGACAATACCATCAAAGATGAAGGAAAAACTTGAAGCAACTGAAATGTGGTTCTACAGAAGGATGCTGCGAATCTCATTGATCGAGCATGTGAGCAATGATGAGGTCTTGGAAATGATGGAAACAAAAAGGAAATTAATACTGAGCATCAGAAAGAGACACCTGAAGTTCCTGGGACATGCAATAAGGAAGGAGGGCTTGGAGAATCTGATACTAACAGGCCAAATAGAGGGAAAAAGAGACAGAGGAAAGCAACGGATAACATATTTGAAGGACCTAATCAGGTGGATGACAGAACGAGCATTGCACGGTGTAACAGGAGAAGGCGTGCTCAGAACCACCAGGGATAGGGAAACGTGGAAGGCCATGATCACCTACGTTCTGAAGGGACAGGGCACATAGAAGAAGAAGAAGAAGAAGAAGAAGAAGAAGAAGAAGAAGAAGAAGAAGAAGCTGGTTGGCAGTTAGATTTCATCATTTTGTTGTTGAAATGACTACATATATTCGTATCTATTTACGCTATCTACCACGTTTGGACTGTTGTTCTTATCTTTAGTGCCATATTCACAGTTTTTTGGTCGTTGTACGCTCCGGCCTCTTCTTCTTCTATGTGCCATGTCACTTCAGGGCGTAGGTTATCATGGCCTTCCACGTCTCCTAATCCCTGGTAGCTCTTAGCACACTTTCTTCTGTTACCCCACCCAAAACCCGCTCTGCCATCCACCTGCTCAGGCCCGTCAAATATGTTATCCGCTGCTTTACTTTGTCTCTCTTTCCTTCTATCTGACCTGTCAGTATCAGATTTTCCAAGACTTCCTTCCTCATCACATGTCCAAGGAACTTTATCTGTCTTTTCTTGATGCTTAGTATTAATTTCCTTTTCGTTTCCATCCTTTCCAAAACCTTATCATTGCTCACATGCTTGATCCATGTTATCCGCAGCATCCTTCTGTAGAACCACATTTCAGCTGCTTCAAGTTTTTCCTTTATCTTTAATGATATTGTCCAGCTTTTGCTGCCATATTGAAGAACTGACATCACATAGCAATCCAGAACTCTCTTCTTTGTTTCTAGTGAAAGTTTCCTGTCTTTTAATACTCTGCTTAGCTTCTATAGTACATCATTCGCCATGCCAATTCGCCTTCAGATTTCAAGATCGAACTTTCCGTCTTCTATTAGAACACTTCCCAAGTACTTAAAATTTTGTACCTGCTTGATTTTAGTATCTCCAAACTGTAATTGGCATTTCGGGCTCCTTTGTTGGCTGATGACCATACATTCGGTTTTCTTGTAGTTTATTTGTAGTCTTTTCTTTCGACTTTCTTCATCCACCTTTTTTAGGAGGTCCTTTAATTTTCTTTCCGTGTCGGCTACCAACACTGTATCATCTGCGTATCTTATGTTGTTCATATTGTGATCGCCAATAACAAATCCTGGCATAACTTCTAGGGTCTTCAAAATAGTCTCACTGTACCAGTTGAACAGATCCGGTGAAAAGACACATCCTTGTCTTATGCACCTTTCTATCTTTGTATTTTCCTGTCCGTATGCAGGCGGATTGCTGCCAGTAAAGGTTCTTGATTACTCTAATACGTTAGAATTTCGAACTGAATCCTTTATTTAGACCCCGGAGGTAGATTGTTCTAATTTTACGTGCCATGCGCTTTTTTGTTTTCTTTTTTGTTTTTTATACTCTAGTTTCAGTTAATTTTCTCTAGCAACTCAACTCTCCAACTTTTTGTTTCTTTTACTGTAACCAGGTATTGAACTCACAACTCTTTGGTCAAGTTACTTTTTGTGTTACTCAACCAACGGTTTTATCCACTTCGCCATGTTTCATTATGGCAATAATGATCAGGAGAACAGTCCGAACGCCGTTGATAGTGTAAATAGTTACAGTACCTCTTCTCAGAAATATAAACAGATGATTTAAACGTATGTTCTACACCAGTCATTGACAAACTACGGCCCACAAACCACACGCGGCCCATTTGGTCTTTTGAATGGCATGCGTATTTTCATAAGGAAAATAACGTTTCATAAAAATTTTGTTTTGTTTCCTTCTCAATTGTTCACTTACAGAAAGTAATGTATCACGTGGATAACCCGAGCGGGTAAACTCAGGCTAATAGACAAAATTTTCCCAGCTCCTTTATACGTAGACCAAGCTGCGACTGAGTTGTTCTCTGTCCAAAGAGAGAGAAAGAGAGCTCGACAATTTCGAGCTCTCTCGGATCTCTAGGTATTTACCATAAGTCCCACTATAAGACGGAATGTGATAAAAGTTAGGAGTTTAAGTATGATTTCGAGCGCTAATAGGGACAAGGGTCAAAATTTGCCAAGCACTTGCATACCGGGATTGGGCACTAAGCCTGTCTATACTTGTCATCAGAATCTCTTGTCCATAGACGGGGCTTCCACTGAGTAGAACTCTGCCCGAAGACAGATAGCTTTTCATTCGTTCTCAGCAGAGTCTCAGTCCGTAGACCGACAACGACTCAGTCGTTCTCTGTCTTCGGACAGAGATCTTGACAGCCAGTTTTCGTGTTTACTCAATGGCTCCCTACTGAGACGAGATGTGACACAAAGTTGGGTTTTACGTAAGACACCTGAGAACGGATACTCAGGCCATACTTCAAAATTTGCCGACCCACCACATACGCGGGATCAGGTAATAATCCTGTCTACTATCCTCATCGGAGTCTCTGTCCATAGACAGAGCAATGACTGTGTTGAAGTTTTCCCCAAAGTAAAGAGTTTGTCTTTCTCAGCAGAGCCTCGGTTTGTAGACCGAGCCACCATTGAGTTATTATCTGCACGAAGACAGAGAGCTCGATTGACAGCTTAGAGTTCGTACGGAACTCTGAGAATTTACCCAAAGTCTGCCCACTAAAACTGTATTGACACATGGTCGGGCTTTACATGGGGAACAGTGGGGAGTGGGTACAGTATGTTAAAGTGTCAAAATTTGCTCAGCCCTCATATATGCGAAAGCGGGCACTAAGCTTGTCTTTTCTTCGACTAAGTTGTACTCTGCCCGAAAACAGAGAGCTTGTCTTTCTTTCTCACTAGACCGAGCCCTGTCGATCTCTGGCCGAAAACAAAAAGCTTGTCTTACAGCTTCGTGTTCCAGTGGAACTCTGTTTATTTACTCGAGCCCTACCCCACAAATAGCGGAATGTGACACATTTTGAGTGCGTACGCTCGGGAAAAAATTCTCCGATTCCGTAGGGATCGGCCCTTGTTTACATTTCCCCAGACGACTCTTTCCTTCGGCATAGCCTAGTCTGGGTTCTTCTCTGTCCGAAGGCAGAGAGTCCGACATGGATGAGTTCGCATTGAGGCAGGATGTGACACAAAGTCGAACTTTACGTAGGGAACCCGAGCGCAGCCACTCACAAACTACGCAGGTTTACTCATCTCAGTCGAGTCTCATCTTTTTTAGTTGTTTATTAGGTCTTGCCTAATTTATTTGTGTTACTAGAAAAATCTTATTTCCTGTGCAACAACACGTCTTTTGAGATTTTCTTTTCTCAAATGTCTTATTTTAATTCTTAGTATTCACACATCCCTCTTTCCGGAGAGTTCACTACGAAATTAACTTAGTATTTCTTTCATTTCAGATTAACCACTATATTTTCCTTACGTTTCCTTTTTCTGGTACTTATACTTGTACGTTCAACGAATTTTTGGAGCGTGAAGACGTCAAAGATATCATACAATACTTGCATAGGTTCTTCCTTTCTTGCTGGCCTTTCTTCAATAATTTTTTTCTTTAACCTTTTGTGTTCACATTTTTTCTTTCACCATATAAGTAATTTTCCAATTCGTGATATCATTAAGCCATCTTCCTACATTTCGCCCCATTCTTATATACTTTGAAAAACACTTTTTCGCCAGTTTTGAAAAAAATTGTCCTTTTTGTTATTCATTCTTATTTTTAACCTGTCAAACACCGATTTATTTTTTCTTGTGAACATCAATTCTGCCGGTGACATACCTGCTGGTCTACTGGAATTTGGCGTTATCCAGTATACTCTCGATCCTTTTGTAGTACTTCTTCATTAACTTTTCCATGACTTGCTTTTTCAAAGCTCTGATAAAAGAACCCAGAAATCGTTCAGCTTGTCCGTTTTAGCTTGGGTAACACGGCGGAGTGGTAATTTGTCCAACCAAAAACATTTCACAAAATTCTTTAAATTCATATGCAAGGAATTGTGTACAGTCATCCGAAATCATGACATCCGAAATGTCGTATCTTAAAAAGAGCTCATATAAAAATTCCCTGTAACCATATTTTTGCACTTGTAAATTTCAGGCCACTTAATAAGCTATCCACTAACACCAGATAATTTGATTCGTTTATTTGTCTTTAACTATATATGCGCCGTCTTGACTACGGAGTATTTATGGCCAAGGTTGTAATTTTGTGGTAGTTGGATTTGCTGACAGAGCACAAACTCTGCAGACTTATATTAATTTTTCAAACTCTTGATCAATTTAGTCCAGTGTACATAACTTCTCATTAGAGATTTCATCCTTGAAATTCATGAATATCTACTATGAAATCCATTTAATATCTACTTTTGCAATATGATAGGTATTACTAATTTTTGTGCAAACATTAGTATAGCGTCACATAGCGAGTAAGCGATCAAGTTTGAATTTCGATCAAAAACTAGTCTTTCTTACATTCTTTTAGTCTTTTTCTGCTTTTACTTTTATTTCTTCCAGGGTAACTAGTAGTTCGCGTACTACTTTGCATAATATATTTTAATTTAAATTTCCCTTTTTAATCACAATATCCTCGAATAAGTCACTATTTTTTGTGTGAATCTTTATAAACCAATCATATATCTTTATTTCTTGGTATTTCATCCAAGAATTGAATCTCACAAGGTGATGCCCTAAAATTGTAATCTGTTTTCTGTATGCGTAGGAATTCCTTTTTTTAAACCATAAATTGATAATAGAAGACTGTCTGTAAACGAAACCTCTTTCCGTGTATATATTTGTGAAATTTTTCACTGCAAATATTATTAACAACCGCTCTTTTCCGATTCTTTTTCCTTATATACACAGTTGGTTCTGCTCGTTTATGAATGATTCGTTTTTTCAATTACACTAATTTTCTCAAATGTGTCTAATTCTTCATTGACTTGATTCAAGGCTGCGAACTGTACACTTCGTTTCGCTTTAAATACTTGCGTCGACCCTTTTTTCATTGGAAATTTTACTTAGACTTTTTAACACCGACTCAACTCACCTGACAGAACATCCAAAAAACACTTTTTGAATTTTTTCTTTAAATTTTCACATTTTTTAATAGTTTTCGCAATAAACATTTATGGGTAAATCCTATATATATATATATATATATATATATATATATATATATATATATATATTGTCATCCGCATACAGATCTGTTTCGCCGTATCACAGCTCATCAGTACGGTTAGACTCCGATTGCTTTTTTACCTAGGATTGAAACCCGACAGAAATGGCGTCAGTCGGCGACTCTACCACT
>JBBBDQ010000233.1:3137500-3260000 GCA_037127315.1 Ascarosepion bandense | reverse complement strand
TGCGGATACGTCTACGCCTTGCGGCCTTGACCAAGACAGAACTCACGACACCCCTCCAGTATTCCCTGCGTATTTGGAACCCTGGCGCAATTTGTAGCGAAATTCATAATCTTGTCAAATAGCTGAATACTTGATGCTTCGCCAGGGCTACCAAGGGTGTTTTTATTGGCTACCAAGGGTGTTTTTATTGCCTCCAGGCCCCATCCTGTTATTTAACCCATAGCTGGAGGAAAGTGACGAATTAATACCTTTCCCAAGGGATTTGTTTTTAAGGGCAGGGTCCCCAAGTCCTACCCTGTTATTTAACCCATAACTGGAGGGAAGGGACGGAATAATACCTTTCCCAAGGGTACTAGTGCTTAAGTGAATGCAGGGTACTCAACTGGAATTCGAACTCGGCTCACCGATTTCTCCTTCCAAGCCGACATCCACTGCACCAAAACGCACATTCGTCACTGAAAGCTTACAGCACCTGGTATTCCCAAGCGGTCACCCATCTAGGTACTGAGGCTCACGTTGCTTAACTTCGGTGATCGAACGAGAACCGGTGTATTCAACGTGATATGCCGTAAGCGTAATGCGGATAGGGTCATAGGCATCCATGTTGATATGAATTTCAAGAAGAATCATGACTGACAATGAATTTAAATAGTTATGTCCGTATGTTCCAGTTTTGTGCATATGTATAGACACCAAATCTGGCGACTCTAGTTATTTCAAAATGAGGCTGGCAAATAAAAATGTGAAAAGAGGAGACAGAATTTGACTTTTAATATTTTGTATTTTATTTTGGTGCTTTTTAAGCTCTATGTCTTTTCACCTATGTGGCAGTGAATGATAGACAATCTCTTCACAGATGAAAAAGAGACTTTAAGCAACAGAAATGAGTATCTACAAAAAGATGCTAACAATACCATGGACTGAATATCATGGACTGAACACTCGAGCAACGAGGGAGTTCAAGAGACAATGGCAACAAAAAGGACACTTATACTTCACATCAGGAAGAGATAGTTGGAATTTCTGGGGCATGTAATGAAGAAATAGTGCTTGGAAAATTTGACACTCATATGACATGAAAGAGAAACCGAGAAAAGTAGCGCATAAGCAACCTGCCGAGCTTGAGTGAATGGACGACTGAACAGGGTTTAGGAGAGATCGCAAAAAGAAAAAGGTTATTAAGATCGACAAAGGAAAGAAAAATTTGGAGCGCATGATTGCAAACGTTTTGAAGGAACATGGCGGATAGAAAAAGAAGATTCATTGCACTAACACCTCATGAAAGGAAAGAAAATGGCTTCATGATGGTAGGCCAAGATGTAACAAAATCTAAATATAAAGTTATCAATTAATATCTACACTTATTTATAAATGGAACTTTGTCTGTGTGTGTATGTGTCTCTGTGTGTGTGTGTCCGTTACCTATAGACTCCGAAACGCTGAACCGATTTTCTTGAAAATTTACACAGTTGTACTGTAAGTGTCTGCGAATGTTCCTAGCTAGGTTTTGTGTCGAGGTACCCCCGATAAATATCGAAAATCTATAATCGAAAAAATCGGGTTATAGAAGGAGTGGTCCGATTTTAATCAAATTTGATACTCTCATAGACAGACATAAGAAACGATATTCAGAAGTTTCAAGGTTGCAGTTCTTACGATAGTGCAGAAAATTGATAATATATATATATATATATATATATATATATATATATATATATATATATATAAAAGGCAAGATGTTTGTGTGTGTGTCTGTTTATCTGCCTGTATGTCTGTATTTTTTCAGCCCTTTTATTTTAGTTTTTGCTTTGGGTTTGGCTCTAAGTAGGTATAATTGTAGTTCTTAGTCTTAGCCATGATACCATTTACTCAGAGGACTTATTTAGCCTTCAAAATTCAGTTTACGACGAAAAAAAAACTTATTTGATATCGATACCAGGAAATCAAAATTTGACTTACATCCATTCATTTTTCTTTCAGTCTATGGTTTCGCTTTAACTAAAAACAACTATTGCTTTTTAGTCTTTCGTGCCAACATCCAAAGAGTCTGAGCTCCAGGACCATGGATTAGTTTTAAAGCTTTCATTACACCCGAGCAACGCCGGGCTATACTGCTAGTAATCAATAAGACACACAGACAGACTGAAAGGGAAGTTCAGGAGGCATAAGGGTTACATTCACAGAAAATAGAATTGACAAACCAAGCATGAATCAAACTACTTAAGTTCATTTCACACTGACGTCCTTGAGAAAGGCATGATTCCATGTATCCCAGAGATCTGTCCAGTATCATATTAAAATATTTCGTCATTGTAAATCGCGTAGATTGATGGCAAAGACCTTAGGTGGGGTAAGCTTTTAGCTAAACCATTTCCTCATGGCTACCTTATCTGCTGATGCAGTAGCAGTAAAGAAAAGAAAAATTAGAAACAACCTTGGTTTAGAATATTTTGTTTTACTATATATAGGCCTCGATGGGTAATTTAATGCTGACAAGATTTTTAGGATAGGTTCGTATGAAAAAATATGTTCTTTCTAACAAATCAGTTTGTAGATCAGGTTTAATTCATTTATTTGTGTATTTTTGTCTGGAACAAATGAATCGCTGATACTTTCACTATATACGTTGATCATGTTTTGAACTTAGTTCGGGAGGTTAACTATTTGCCTATTACTAGGACCCTGACAGGTGCTACCACCACGGGTCAATGTAAATTTGGCAACAACAGCAATTAAGAGGTGGTTCCTTGTTCTTCAAAACCTCCCGGTCAGAGGCATTGTTGCTAGATACAGTTTGAAGTCATACCCAAGACGTGTTACCAACCTGAGTGATCTTTGTATTCACAAGGGCCGACAGAGTAGGTTCAAAGCATCCCTTGTGTAGAGTTATTTTATAGTTTGTTTTTTTTTTGGTGGGGGGGGGGGGGGGTAAAATCATCGACTTACACAGATATTTTGGATATTAGATCGTGGATAAGATTAAGAAGAACGTGACGAGACAGTCGATGACGATCCCAACAGAAGATTGACAAGCGGAAGA
The DNA here is from genome assembly GCA_037127315.1 of Ascarosepion bandense. Lineage (NCBI taxonomy): Eukaryota > Metazoa > Mollusca > Cephalopoda > Sepiida > Sepiidae > Ascarosepion > Ascarosepion bandense. The sequence goes on along the minus strand of JBBBDQ010000233.1, from coordinate 3,256,960 downwards.
GATGCTAACAGAAATGCGCGAAATCCCAATAGGATGTTTATAGCAGTAATGACTCCCGGTGGCGTTTCATTTACTTATTTTTGTTATATAAGATAACTGGATCACTTCCTTACAGACTTTGCGCATCTGGCCGGGATCGAAACTCGACCGATTTGGTATCAGTCAAAATCGCTACCACCTAAGCCATAGGCGCATGGATTCAGAGAACGGAAATTTTAACGTGTTATATATAAGCAGTGTATACACACGCCAGTCACCGAAAGAACTCAATTTCATATTTGAAGAGTCACGCATATATCGCAGAAGTGGAAACTGTTTTTAAAATTTTCTTCTCTAGAGAGCTCAATCCTAATGTGATCATAATATATTAGTCATCCACATACAAGCCTGTTTCGCTGTATCACAACTCATCAGTGTGAATGAATTGAGTTCTTTCGGCGTGTCAGATTAAATAAAGTGCAAGCATTATGTTTGCATATTTTTAATAAAATCTGTTCATACGCACGGATGTTTTTTTTGCGTTTGCAATTTATTTAATCGGACATATCTATCTATCTATCTATCTATCTATCTATCTATCTATCTATCTATCTCTCTCTCTCTCTCTCTATATATATATATATATAGAAATATATATATATATATATATATATATGCATTAGTGCGTGTAATTTTGAACTGACCCCAGAATGCAAGCAGGTGACTCGTTCGACGTTATGAATGAGTCAAACAAGAATTCTCTTTTTTTCTTTACTGCTAAAAATGACAAAATATAAAAGAAGCTTTCAGTGAAATAGTTACGAGCGCAAACCACATGTATTAGTCGAAAAGAAAAACAAATCTATTGAATGTTAATTGTTTCCCGCTGACCGGGGGAAAAGGGTAATGCAAGCTTCTATTGTATATCTTTTTGGCTCGTATTTTGTTCTTGAAACTGAGCGCTGTACATCCCGTGAAACTGTGTTCCTTAATAGTAACAATCACTTCATGTTGTCAGGTAGGTGGACGCCACGGTTAGTCGGATCCGTCCCGTGTCAGTAAGTCGTATCCTCAAGTAAATGGCTTTAGCCAGCGGGATGGCAATATACGTCAAAAGACCAGGGTTTTGTTTAGTTATTGTGCTGTTAAAGATTAATGAATGCACCAAACTGAACTGATGTTTCTCATTCATAGGAATTCATTTTTAGAAGCAAGAAAATAAATTGAGACTAAGAATAACAAACAAAAAAAAAACATTAACACATACATACACGTATGAATTTATTAAAAGCTCTCGTAGTTTTGATGACATATATTTTATCAATTGTGTATGGTCCGACATAATGCCAACTAAAAGAAAAGAAAACTTGGAATGTCTTCTAATAGGAAAACGAAGAATAGCTTGCCAGCCATGAAAATTTGCATTCAAAATCCTATCATATATTTCAGTTTTTACATAGGTCAATGATTAAATCGTCGGTAGGTAATATCAAGCAGAACTTATTTGCATTATCAAACATGTAAATATTATTGGAACACATATAGAGGAAATTGGGCTTGGATAATTTGACACTCACAAACAGTAACCTACCGAGGTAAACATGGAAACAGCAAAAAACGAACTTGTGTTACTAGGTGTTAGAGGATATGATGTTGTAAAGAGCTTACGTCTTGAAAAGATCAGTCAGCTTAGTGCCATACGTGATACACACTTGGGTTATGTCTCTTTCGAGACATGACCGACTAGACAGAAGATTTTCCCCGCAGTAGCTCGCCTCTTTCTGCGGTAGAATGGTTGCCAAGCTGTTCTATAGAAGCCAATCTGCCCTGCTGTTCAACCATAGCTGAATGGAAAAGGTGTGGATTAATACCTTTTCCCAAGGCACGTAAATGAAGGAAACGAATTCGACTGGAATTCGAACTCGGCTCTCCGACTTCTCATTCCGAGCCGATATCCATTATGCCACAACGCATATCAATCTCTTGAAGCGATACAGGACATGAAAAGAGATTTGTAGATATAAAAAGTTGAAAACATAAACACAGAAATGGCGATACTCATTAATTAAAACTTAATTCAAGATTTAAAAAAAATGCTTCTAAATATTCATTGTATCCATTGTAAATATACCGAAAACAAACGTGTTTATTTACGATGTACAAAGGAGGCTAAAAAGATAACGCTGGTAAGATTTTTAAGATTTATAAAACAAGTATATATATATATATATATATATATATATATATATATATAAATTTATAAATTATATTTTATTTTATATATATATATATATATATATATATATATATATAGGAAAAACTACTAAAAAGTTGTGAGTTTAAAAATATATTTTTTGACAGTATTTATTTATTTCTATTATTTCTATTATTATATATATATATATATATATATATATATATATATATATATATATTATATTTCAGACCGGCCTCGGCCTTTCATCAGAAACAAATGATTTTAAAATTTATCATTTGTTTCTGATGAAAGACCGAGGCCGGTCTGAAATATCAAATATATATATATAATAATAGAAATAAATAAATACTGTCAAAAAATACATTTTTAAACTTACAACTTTTTAGTAGTTTTTCCTATACATATTAAGACAGTATACGTGTATCATCGTTATGCTATATATATATATATATATATATATATATATATATATATATATATATATATATTAGTCCAGTGGATAGAAGCCTTGGTTAGATCCAGAGACTTTACCCAAAACAGTTGTGAGTTCAATACCTTGCTACACCAATGGCCAACAAATAACTTAGAGATTTCAGTTAAAAGGTATAACTATGCCATCCGGAAGTGACATGGTTCATGGATCGAGAACAATATACCCCAGTGATCGAAATAAAGGGTTCGGTTCGAAATTCCAATCAACTGAAGAAGGCCGGAGTTTACAATGATCGAAACGTCGTGAATATAAATATGACAACAAATATGAGGACAACAGTCCAAACAATGTAAATAATGCTATCTTTTAATAAATAACTATTTTTACTGTCCATTAACATGGCTGATGCTAATCTCCAGAGGAACAACTCATTGCGCCTTGTTGGTATCACATTTTTACTGACATGACTTAAAGTGATTATATTGAATAAATTATTAAGTCTGCTTCTAAGACATTTGGTTCACTGTGCCGTGTCGGGTAGTTTTTTCTCGTTAGAATCCATTTTGCACATTTATAAATCTACCATCCATAAAAATTTCGATTTACTTTATTGAAAAATAATTAAAAACAAGTGTTTTACTGAATTATTTTTTATTTAAATTGAATTTCTTTACGATTTACTTTATTAAAATAATTAAAAACAAAAGAATCATTCATTTTTTACATAATGGCTTTTCAAATGTCTTACTTGAAAAAGATATTCACCAATTAAGGTTTTAATTCTTAGTAAATTACTTTCATTCGTTTGTAGAAAAAAAGTTATGTTTTTTTTGTTTTTGTTTTTGTTTTTTTTTTGTTTGTTTTTTTGCGGGGGTGCTGAGTTGTCTCAGTTCTGATTTGTCCTGGTGTTCAGTCGGCGGTGTTTAGTGGGCGGTGTTCAGTGGACGGTGTTCAGTCGGCGGTGTTCAGTCGGCGTGTTTAGTCGGCGGTGTTCAGTCGGCGGTGTTCAATCGGCGGTGTTTAGTCGGCGGTGTTCAGTCGGCGGTGTTTAGTCGGCGGTGTTCAGTCGGCGGTGTTCAGTCGGCGGTGTTTAGTCGGCGGTGTTCAGTCGGCGGTGTTCAGTGGACGGTGTTCAGTCGGCGGTGTTCAGTCGGCGGTGTTTAGTCGGCGGTGTTCAGTCGGCGGTGTTTAGTCGGCGGTGTTCAGTCGGCGGTGTTCAGTCGGCGGTGTTCAGTCGGCGGTGTTCAGTCGGCGGTGTTTAGTCGGCGGTGTTCAGTCGGCGGTGTTCAGTCGGCGGTGTTCAGTCGGCGGTGTTCAGTCGGCGGTGTTTAGTCGGCGGTGTTCAGTGGACGGTGTTCAGTCGGCGGTATTCAGTCGGCGGTGTTTAGTGGGCGGTGTTCAGTGGACGGTGTTCAGTCGGCGGTGTTCAGTCGGCGGTGTTCAGTCGGCGGTGTTTAGTCGGCGGTGTTCAGTGGACGGTGTTTAGTCGGCGGTGTTCAGTCGGCGGTGTTCAGTCGGCGGTGTTTAGTCGGCGGTGTTCAGTCGGCGGTGTTTAGTCGGCGGTGTTCGGTCGGCGGTGTTCAGTCGGCGGTGTTCAGTCGGCGGTGTTTAGTCGGCGGTGTTCAGTGGACGGTGTTCAGTCGGCGGTATTCAGTCGGCGGTGTTTAGTGGGCGGTGTTCAGTGGACGGTGTTCAGTCGGCGGTGTTCAGTCGGCGGTGTTTAGTCGGCGGTGTTCAGTCGGCGGTGTTTAGTCGGCGGTGTTCAGTCGGCGGTGTTTAGTCGGCGGTGTTCAGTCGGCGGTGTTTAGTCGGCGGTGTTCAGTGGACGGTGTTCAGTCGGCGGTATTCCAGTCGGCGGTGTTTAGTGGGCGGTGTTCAGTGGACGGTGTTCAGTCGGCGGTGTTCAGTCGGCGGTGTTTGAGTCGGCGGTGTTCAGTCGGCGGTCAGCGGTGTTCAGTCGGCGGTGTTCAGTGGACGGTGTTCAGTCGGCGGTGTTCAGTCGGCGGTGTTCAGTCGGCGGTGTTCAGTCGGCGGTGTTCAGTCAGCGGTGTTTAGTCGGCGGTGTTCAGTCGGCGGTGTTCAGTCGGCGGTGTTTAGTCGGCGGTGTTCAGTCGGCGGTGTTCAGTCGGCGGTGTTTAGTCGGCGGTGTTCAGTGGACGGTGTTCAGTCGGCGGTATTCAGTCGGCGGTGTTTAGTGGGCGGTGTTCAGTGGACGGTGTTCAGTCGGCGGTGTTCAGTCGGCGGTGTTTAGTCGGCGGTGTTCAGTCGGCCTTGTTCAGTCGGCGGTGTTCAGTCGGCGGTGTTCGTCGGCGGTGTTCAGTCGGCGGTGTTTAGTCGGCGGTGTTCAGTCGGCGGTGTTCAGTCGGCGGTGTTCAGTCGGCGGTGTTTAGTCGGCGGTGTTCAGTGGACGGTGTTCAGTCGGCGGTATTCAGTCGGCGGTGTTTAGTGGGCGGTGTTCAGTGGACGGTGTTCAGTCGGCGGTGTTCAGTCGGCGGTGTTTAGTCGGCGGTGTTCAGTCGGCGGTGTTCAGTCGGCGGTGTTCAGTCGGCGGTGTTCAGTCGGCGGTGTTCAGTCGGCGGTGTTTAGTCGGCGGTGTTCAGTCGGCGGTGTTCAGTCGGCGGTGTTTAGTCGGCGGTGTTCAGTCGGCGGTGTTTAGTCGGCGGTGTTCAGTCGGCGGTGTTCAGTCGGCGGTGTTCAGTCGGCGGTGTTTAGTCGGCGGTGTTCAGTGGACGGTGTTCAGTCGGCGGTGTTCAGTCGGCGGTGTTCAGTGGGCGGTGTTCAGTGGACGGTGTTCAGTCGGCGGTGTTTAGTCGGCGGTGTTCAGTCGGCGGTGTTTAGTCGGCGGTGTTCAGTCGGCGGTGTTCAGTCGGCGGTGTCGGTCGGCGGTGTTCAGTCGGCGGTGTTCAGTCGGCGGTGTTCAGTGGACGGTGTTCAGTCGGCGGTGTTCAGTCGGCGGTGTTCAGTCGGCGGTGTTTAGTCGGCGGTGTTCAGTCGGCGGTGTTCAGTCGGCGGTGTTTAGTCGGCGGTGTTCAGTCGGCGGTGTTCAGTCGGCGGTGTTCAGTCGGCGGTGTTTAGTCGGCGGTGTTCAGTGGACGGTGTTCAGTCGGCGGTATTCAGTCGGCGGTGTTTAGTGGGCGGTGTTCAGTGGACGGTGTTCAGTCGGCGGTGTTCAGTCGGCGGTGTTTAGTCGGCGGTGTTCAGTCGGCGGTGTTTAGTCGGCGGTGTTCAGTCGGCGGTGTTCAGTCGGCGGTGTTCAGTCGGCGGTGTTTAGTCGGCGGTGTTCAGTCGGCGGTGTTTAGTCGGCGGTGTTCAGTCGGCGGTGTTCAGTCGGCGGTGTTTAGTCGGCGGTGTTCAGTCGGCGGTGTTTAGTCGGCGGTGTTCAGTCGGCGGTGTTCAGTCGGCGGTGTTCAGTTGTCCCTTCCCGCATGAGATATTTCAACGAAGAAAATACTTGCAATGGTTTCATCCCACATCCTATTTCAAATCAAAATTTTCCAGAATCTATGGTAGCTGTCAATAGTCAAAAATTAAAAATGAAGATTCTTGTATGTTCCGTTATTTGAAAAAATCACAAATGAAAAGCAAGTGGTAGGAACGTTTATCTAGTATTCGGGAGTAGGTGCTAAGTTTGTAGCTTTTCGCGTTAACAGTCACTAATTTTGCTACTAGTCCGCCATTCGTCAGCCGAGGTTTAGCTATTTTCTGTCTTAACAAAATAAATATTTTATGGAAATCGAATAAAATTTGGAAAACGCAATTATGCAATTTGTAACCTAAAATTTGTGTTAACAAATATTGGCAATGAATCTGCATGTTGTGAGGTAGCAAACCAGAAAAACATTATTGTCAATGGGCAGCGGTCAATGAAGGTAATGCTAACAGGCAGAGTGGAAGTGATAGGGAGGTGCTTCTAACGACGAATGCTGAGAATACTAGATATAAACCATATGAGCAATGAGGAAGTTTTAAGGAAAATAGGAACTACAAGAAAACTGGTATTCACAATCAGAAAATGGGGACTTGAAACTTTTGAATACATAATGAGGAAATAGGGCCAGGAGAATTTGACGCTAACATGACACTGAAGGCAAGACAAACAAGGGGAAACAGCACATAACATCAGTCAATCAGTTAAGTGCCATACGTGATACACGCTTGGGCGATCATGTCTCGAAAGAGACATGACTGACTGGACAGAAGATTATCCCGCAGTAGGTTGCCATTGCTTTCTGCGATAGACTGGTTGCCGACCAAGGCTATAGAACCCAATCTATCCTGCTATTTAACCCATAACTGGAAGGAAGAAGACGGATTAATACCTTTCCCAAGGGTATTTGCGCGTAAGTGAATACAATGGATTCAACTGGAATTTGAACTCGGCTCCCCGGTTTCTCGTTCCGAGCCGATATCCACTGTACTACAATTAACGCATATGTGTGAATGGATGGCTGTACAATGACAAAGATGGATGGCAAAAATAGAAATTGTGGAGTGCTTTAATGGAGACTATGTTCTGATCCGACACATAAAAAAAGAATTTTTTCACAAAGTATAGTTATCACAGGTATAATTAAGTAATAATTAATTAATAATGATATTTTAAAGAAAAAAGAATTTAAAAACTCGTTAGCATATAAAGTGGATAAAAAATTAAGAAAGAATTAATATTGGTCAATAATATGTATATATATGATAGAATAAAGTAAAAGAACAAAATAGGAAACGTATCTCAATCATATTTCACTTTTATTAAAGCTTCTTCAGAGATTGAGAAAAAAACAAAAAATTAAAAAAAACTGTATATTGATATGTTGTAATTTGGGGTTAATTCTTAATGGTCAGACGTGCCAAGTATAGTAAAGCAACAGATAATTATTTTTAAATGTCTGTGCGGGGAATATTTTATAAGCGTATGTATGTATAGTATCGCTTGTCTGTGCCACGGGTATTAAAGTAATGGGTAATTTTTAAATATATGTTTGGGAAATATTTGGGATGGTAAATTGTATGATATTCAAGTGGAATTTGGTTTTTGGAAAAAACGATAACGTCACAAGGGACGAGATCTAGGGAATATAGTGGTGATCGGGCATTGGCAATGTTGTGTTTGGACAAAAACTGCTGCAAGAGTCATGGTCAGTGATGGAACCTCTGTGGTGTGTTGAGACGACTACACTCTACACACAGTCATTCCAAGCACTACCATAAACAACGTAAGTGAACGAAAACGTTATAACTTTATACAGTTGTATTAAAAAGTGTACAATATTGTAGAACTTTTGAATATTTTAAATTTGAAAATGAGTTATTTCCGCTCCCTAGATTTCAAATTTTCCGTGTCTTCAGGTGATTTACAATAACTCATTTTTCCGTTTTTGAAACGCACGAACAGGTATTTATTTTACGATGTAAATCGCCTGAAGATACTGAAAGATTAAAACCTAGGTTGCGGAAAAAACTCATTCCCTTAAATTTATATATATATATATATATATATATATATGTGTGTGTGTGTGTGTGTACACACACACACACACACACACACACATACATAAACACACTGTAAAATTAATGACAGCAGCAGCAGACAGCCAGGAATGAGCAATGACCATTCTTTGAAAGGCACTCGGACAGACGCACGCTTCTCTGCCATTCTAAAGATGAGATTTTGATCTCAAAATATTAATGTTTAATAAAAAGGTAATACCCAAACACTTCTTTACCTTCCTTTATTTTACTCAACGCATTGTGACAGCCTTCAAGACATAACCATATATATATATATGAGATGCAGTTTTGTAACTATTTATACTATTTACATTGTTCGGACTATTGTCTCCTCATCTTTATTGCTGTTATTGCAACGTTGCGACCTTTCAGTCGTTGTACACGCTGGTCTTCTTCAGATGCTAAGAATTTCGAACCGAAACCTTCATTGTGATAACTGAGGTATATCATTCTCTTTCCATGTGCGATGCGAATTCTGGTAGCCATATAGTTATCTCCCTTTAACTTAATTCCCGAAGATATTTGTTCACCAATGCTGTAGCCTGATATTGAACTCAAGGACACATCACTCAGTGGATATAGATGTTTGTTAAAGTGACTTCAGTGACTTGACACAAAGATTTGTGAGTTCAATACCAGACTACATTAGTGGTGAACTTAGACAGTTAAGTTAAAGGGAGATAACTACATGGATACCAGATGTGGTATTGCATATGGATTGAGAATGAATTACTTCAGTGATCGTAATAAAGGGCTCGGTTCGAAATTCCTAGCAACTGAAAAAACCCGGAGCGTACAAATGTCATAATAATCGCAATAAAAATGAGGACAATAGTCCGAACAATGTAAATAGGGCAAATGCTACCTCATTTCAGAAGTATAGATAGACATTTATTTATTTATTTATTTTATTTAGATGTGTCTGGGTATGTAATCTCGCCAAGACGGCTATATCACGTTGAAACGATAGAAGTTGAAGCAACGTCGTTGAAACATCGAAGTTAAGCGACGTCGTGTCTGGACAGTACCTAGATAGGTGACTACTTGGGAATACCAGGTGTTCTAAGCTTCGATGTGAGACAAGGAGAAATTGGACATCGGAGAACAGAGTTCCAATTCCAGTTGGGTTCGCTGTTCACTTACGCGCAAATACCTTTGGGAAACTTTTTAATTTACCATTTCTCCCTCAGCTATGGGTTAATTAGTAGGATTTGTATCAGTAAATTATTATTATCTTGAAAAAAATTCTTACAATCGAAAATATATTTTGACTTTACGTAACTAGCAAATGGCTGATAAACCGTAAAAAAAAAGATAAATCATTCAATCTAGTTCATTTCATTCAGTTTCTTTATGCTTTTATTTTATTGTTTTTTATTATCACTTTTCTTGTTAAATATCTCACATTGTGATTTCTGTCAAGAAATGTAAGAACCTGAACATGGAAAATTTTGAATTATAAATAATAATTTCTTATTTTCTTCTTTCATAAAAAAACTGCAATATTTAAGCCTCGTACCTGGAATAAAAAAAAGTGTGTCAGTAGGACTATTATTGACACCACTATTACTGTATACACTTTTGACTCCCTCAGCAATGATTATTGAAAAAGATTATTAGAATTTTAATAAAACCAAGATATATGAAAATCTCGACTTCAGTCACTTTCTCACCAATGTGATGTGGCTTTCCTCTGTCTTTTCTACAAATATTTACATGGCAACTGTTCTGATGAGCTTTTTTCTCTGGTGCCCCGTTCACGTGAATTTAAGCGTGCTACTAGATTGGCATCTAGGTCCCATCCTTTTACCTTTCAAATAGTTAGATCTAACCGCCACTTCTATTCGATCAGTTTCTTTCCTCGCACGTCTGGCCTGTAGAACTCCTATATTTACTTGCTTTTCTGATAGCTACAATCTCCAAAAATGTAAATTCAACGTCAATTGCCATCTTCTATCTTCTTTAATCCCATTCATCTTTAATCCTTTCTTCAATATCCACTGTACCCAGTCTTCTCTCTCACTGTAACCCCCTTCGAACTAGGCGCGGTCTCGCATTGTTTGGGGTGAAATGATTTTAAAAAATTGATTTATACATTTTCTTTATTCTTGAGAATTGACACCAAAGATATGAATCAGTATTTATTTATTAGATTGAATAAAACTTGTTTTATAGTCATTTATAAAATGATAAATAATAAATATTGCATTTTATATGTAGAGATAATTTTTTTATAAATGTTTGAATGAAATAAAATTATCTTTAAATTTATTTCTTTATAAAAACTAAAAAATAAAAATAGCTTCGTACTTGGTCCTCATATTTTTAAGTTCTTGTAAATAAACGTTACTAAACGAGCACAGAGTTTGTAGTATTAGCGGTGTCAAGGAAATAACCTTTTTTTTCTGACACGCCGTTATTTTGTGGACATGAAGGTTAAATATTTCCGAAAAATCTACATTAATAATATTAAAAGATTTTCAATTATTTTTTATCACAAACCGTAAGGCCAACTTAAAGTGTTTTTATTATACTTACGCTGCACACTATTAAATCTTAAGCTGTTCCTTTATTAGTGAGATCAACTGTACAGATAAAAAGAAATAAGATCGTATTATAATTGAAATTATGATACCTGTCACCGCTGATATAGGGAACTGTGTGGATGTCATTATGACATCGTGATATTTATATGTAATGTAGGTAAATCTTTGTGTGAAAATACGCATGCGCAACGGTTTAATGAAGAGTTGGGTGATGTCCTATTTTTTCATGAATAAATGATCGATTGCCACTTTGACATTTTTGTCTCTTCCGTTTTATAAGAAGCGACACGGCGGTGGCAGTATATTTGTTCAAACATTTGATGAGTCCATTTCCTCGCCGTGGCTAGGTGATTAATACAGGGTGGGAGAAAAGAAAACCCCCATTTAAGATTGTTAATGACTTTATTTGTGCGTTGTGGTGTAGTTGATATCGGCTCGGAACGAGAAATCGGGAGCCGAGTTCAAATTCCAGTTGAATTCATTGCATTCACTTACGCGCAAATACCCTTGAGAAAGGTATTAATCCGTCTCTTCCTTCCAGTTATGGGTTAAATAACAGGACAGATTGGGTTCTATAGCCTTGGCTGGCAACCAGTCTACATCAGAAAGCAATGGCAGCCTACTGCGGGGTAATCTTCTGCCCAGTCAGTCATGTCTCTTTCGAGACATGATCGCCCAAGCGTGTTTCACGCATGGCACTTAACTGACTGACTGACTATTTTACATTTTATTTTAATTTCATCTGCGTTTTGTTGCAACACTTAGATCGTCATACTTCGGTCGCTGGTGGGCAACGCGAATAATAAGCCTCTCCCCGAAACAGAAACGCGACAGCTACCTTACCCTACGGAGACTAACAACTGTAGCAGCAACTGAAGGAACTGAAAATAAAATGAAAGAAATACTAATTGAAAAAAAAGAATAAATGCTTTATCTTAATCGGTTTACGGTCATCACTTTGAAACACCGATTCTTGCACAATCATCGAAGTTAAGCAACCTCGATAGGTCAGTACCTAGATAGGTAACCATTTAGGAATACCAAGTATTATAAGCTTGGATTTGATGGTTGTGTAACATGATGGAAAAACGGCTCGAAAGTAGAAATCATAGAGCCTAATTCCAGTTCCAATGGGTTCGTTAAAATTCGCTTACGCGCAAATGCACTTCGGAAAGGTATGAATCTACCTCTTCTCTTCGCAGCTGTTGGTCGTTGGGTTGCTGCGGAGAGAAGAGGTAGATTCATACCTTTCCGAAGTGCATTTGCGCGTAAGCGAATATAACGAACCCATTGGAACTGGAATTAGGCTCTATGATTTCTACTTCCGAGCCGTTTTCCCATCATGTTACACAATCCTCAAATCCAAGCTTATAACACTTGGTATTCCTAAATGGTTACCTATCTAGGTACTGACCTATCGAGGTTGCTTAACTTCGATGATTGTGCAAGAATCGGTGTTTCAAAGTGATGACCGTAAACCGATTAAGATAAAGCATTTATAGTAGGACTTGTATTGTTATCTCCAAAAGAATCTTATAATCTAAAATATTTTCTGGCTTTAAATAACTCGTAAAAGGTTGATAAACCGTACAAAAACACTCAATCAATATATTCAGCTAAGTCTTCCTTGGTTATTTTACTGAAAAAAAAACAAAAGATTGTTAGCGTATTGCAATGGTGACTTGTCAGTGATTAGTATTGGTCCATATAAGATCAATATAGATTAATATTAATTGCTATATATAAGTGATAATGACAAAATATGCTTTAAAAGACGGAATAAAGATATTACAATTATGATCACAAGAAATTAAGATTTAGCATAACAACGTCGTATTTCCAATCGGGATATACAAGTTGGTTATCAGTAATCCGGTACTCAGTGATCCGGTGAAATCCGTAATCCGGTACTAATTTCTACGAAAGCCACTTTAGGTTTCCCCGTAAGGACCGGAAACGACTGCTTAGTTGCGCTACCTGGTGCCTGCACTGATAAGTCGTTTCTACATGTCTTTTGAGTATTTTTGTTATAAGCTTCTGACGTTTCATCTCAATCTTGGCTACAATACAGGAAGCGTTTAAGATTAGACAAAGGGTTATTGAGCTAGGGCCGTTTTTCTGTTTTAATGGCATTTTTAGCGAAAATTTCGTAATCTGGGCTACAATTACTTGAATAAAAATCCCTTTGTATCATGAACTAATTTTAAAATAGACACAACAGGTTTACGGTAGTCCACTAATAGATAAAGAAGAACTTATGAAAAATATGACACTGTATAGATCGGTGTCTATGCTGATGACATAACTATTTACCCCTGTATTAATAGTAAGTCTGAACGGTTCGTAAAAATCAAATTGGAAGCTGACATAAAAAAATTACCTACAACTGTTGTTAAATGGGACAAGGAGTGGCTTGTTAATTTTAACGCCTTCAAAACGAAACTGCTCTCTTTTAATCCTCTGAGATAACACTTTTTACCTTCTATCAGTATGGCTGATTCTAACCTCCAAGAGAGTGAGTTGTTGCACCTTTTCAGACTAATATTTTCCTCTGATATGAATTGGAAATAGTATATTGAATCAATTGCTAAGTCCGCAACAAATAAGGTTGGTTCACAAATTTATAAGTCTTCCATTCGTCCTTGCTTTGAATATTGCTGCCATATCTAGTCTGATGTTCTAGCAATATATTTAGAGATTCCTGATGAAATCCAAAGAAGAATCTTCAATGTTATTGATCCTCACCTAGCATCTTGACTGCAGTCACTTTCTCACTGCAGTATTGTCGCTTTCCTGTATCTTTTCTATAAATACGTTCATGATAATTGTTGATGTGAACTTTCCTCTATGACACCTAGAATTTATGAATTTAAGTGCAGTACTTGATTGGCGGCAAGGTCTCATCATTGTACTTTGTTATTAATCTCTTTCTTTCTATTTTATTCTTTGTTTGTAAGCAATTTCTTTCTTTTCCATTCATCTATTTATTATTTCTCAACTCTTTATTTTTTTTTCTTATTTCTTTCTTTATTGCTAATGTCTTTCTTTCTTTTTCTTATTTCATTTTTTGTTCCTAAACTCTTTTTTCTTTCTTTCTATTTGTTCTTTAGTACAAAAGTATTCTTTCATTTATTTCATTCTTTGTTACTAAGCGCTTTCTTTGATTTTTTCATTCTTTGTTCATAAGCTTTTTTTCTATTTCATTTTTTATTCTTCTTCTTCATGTGCCGTGTCTCTTCAGGATCATGGACTTCCACTTGGCTCTGTCTTTTGCCGCTCTCAAAATTATTCATCCTGGTATCTCTCCCAAACTTCGCTCTGCTATCCATTTGCTCAGGCCTATCAAGAAGATCTCGCGGTGCTTTCTCTGTCTCTCTTTCCTTCTATCCGCCCTGTGAGGATGAAATTCTTTAGGCTCTCCTTCCTCAATACATGTCCTAGAAACCTTATCTGTTTCTTCCTTATGTTAATTATGAGTTTTCTCTTCGTTTCCATCCTCTCCAACACCTCGACGTTAGTCACGCGCTCAGTCCATGGTATCCTCAACATCATCCTGTAAAACCACATTTCAGCTGCCTCAAGCCTCGCCTTCATCCTTGCATTCAAAATCCTATCATATATTTCAGTTTTTACATAGGTCAATGATTAAATCGTCGGTAGGTAATATCAAGCAGAACTTATTTGCATTATCAAACATGTAAATATTATTGGAACACATATAGAGGAAATTGGGCTTGGATAATTTGACACTCACAAACAGTAACCTACCGAGGTAAACATGGAAACAGCAAAAAACGAACTTGTGTTACTAGGTGTTAGAGGATATGATGTTGTAAAGAGCTTACGTCTTGAAAAGATCAGTCAGCTTAGTGCCATACGTGATACACACTTGGGTTATGTCTCTTTCGAGACATGACCGACTAGACAGAAGATTTTCCCCGCAGTAGCTCGCCTCTTTCTGCGGTAGAATGGTTGCCAAGCTGTTCTATAGAAGCCAATCTGCCCTGCTGTTCAACCATAGCTGAATGGAAAAGGTGTGGATTAATACCTTTTTCCAAGGCACGTAAGTGAAGGAAACGAATTCGAACTCGGCTCTCCGACTTCTCATTCCGAGCCGATATAAATTATGCCACAATGCATATCAATCTCTTGAAGAGATACAGGACATGAAAAGAGATTTGTAGATATAAAAAGTTGAAAACATAAACACAGAAATGGCGATACTCATGAATTAAAACTCAATTCAAGATAATAAATCAAAAGATCATCCAATATTCACTGTGATACAGAAGGACAGACATCACATAGCTATCCAACACTCTCTTCTTGGTTTCCAATGAGATTTTTCTCATTTAGTACTCTAGTTAGCTTTCAAAATGCGTCCTTGGCCATGCCAATACGTCTTTGGATCTCGACATCGCACTTTCTAACCTCTGTCAGCATGCTTCCCAGGTATTTAAATTTCTTTACTTGTTTATTTTAGTTTCTCCGACCTGTAGTTGGCATTTTGGGGTCTTCTTTTTGCTGATGGCCATGCATTCAGTTTTCTTGAAGTTTATGTTTAGTCCTTTCTTCTCGCTTTCTCTTGCTACCTTCTATAGGAGGTCCTGCTTTTTTCTTTCCGTATCTGCTATCAACAGTGTCAACTGCATATCTTACATTGTTGAGATTGTGACCGCCAATGACGAATCCTGGCAAGGGTTTTATTTCTCTCAGAATTCTTTCGATGTATAAGTTGAACACATCCGGTGAGAATACACATCCTTGTTTTACGCCCCTTTCTTCCTATTCGTACGCAAGCGGTTTGCTGTCAATATATATTCTTGATTATCTTAACGTCTTTTCCGAAAATGTCGAAATTGTTAAGCATCTCTATCAAGTCCTTGTGGCGTCCTTTGTCAAATGCCTTTGCGTAGTCTATGAAGCACGGATAGAGGTCCTAAATGTTTTTCTTTTATTTCTTATACCATTCTTTGTTACAAACCTCTTACTTTCTTTCAACTTCATTCTTTATTACTAAGCACATTCATCCTGTTTTTCATTCTATTTTTGTTACTAAAGTCTTACGTTTATTTTATTCTATTCTTTGTTACGTACACGTATTTCTTCATTTTGTTTTATCATACTGAGCTCCTTCTTTCTAGTTCACACATTATTACTAAGCTCTTTCTTTTATTTTTCTTATTTCATTCATTGTTACTAAGATCATTCTTTCTATTTCATTCTTTCTTCTTGAATGTTTTCTTTCTATTTCACTTTCTTTATAAGCTCATTCTTTTAATTTTGCATTTCATTCTTTGTTACCTAGTTTTTACTTTCTATTTTATTCATTGTTACTAAGCATTTTCTTTCTTTTTTTTACCATTCTTTTTAATAAGCTATTTCCTTCATTTATCTTCTTTTTTCAATCTTTGCTTCTAAGTTTTTTCTTTCTATTTCATTCATTACTAATAAGGATTTTCTTATATTTTCTTATTTCATTTTATGCTCTTTCTTTCTCTGTCTGTCTTTGTTACAATGTTGTTTGTTTCTTTTTTGTTTTCTTTCATTCTTACTAAATTCTTTATTTCTATTTCAATATCTGTTAGTAAGCTCTTTCTTTTTCTTTCTATGTCATGAAACTCTTCCTA
Organism: Ascarosepion bandense; assembly: GCA_037127315.1. NCBI lineage: Eukaryota > Metazoa > Mollusca > Cephalopoda > Sepiida > Sepiidae > Ascarosepion > Ascarosepion bandense. The sequence continues at coordinate 3,240,646 of JBBBDQ010000233.1, read as the reverse complement.
TTTCATACTTTATTCCTAAGCTTTTTATTTTTCATTTCATTCTCTGTTAATAAGCTCTTCCTTCTTTCTTTCTTTCTTTTATATATTTCATTCTTTGTTAACAAAGTCTTTCGTTTGTTTTCTTATGTCATTCTTTGTTATTATATATCTTTCTATTTCATTCTTTACTACTGAACTCTATTTTTCTATTTCATTCTTATTAACTAAGCATTTTCTCATATTTTTCTATTCTATTCTTTGTTACCAAGTTCTTTATTTTCTATTTCATTCTTTTTTTTTTAATCATTTCACCCCAAGCAAGGCATTCCACTGCCACTATTGCGCTTGGGGCTACATAGGGGGAGGTAAATAGGAAGAGTGGTTAGATATAGGAAATGTCAGAAGGGGGATGATAGATAGTTGGGTGGGTGGGAAGAGTGTTTGAAAGAATGGAAGTTAGTTTGTTAGGAGGTGTCTGTTGACCTTACATTTAAACTCCTGGAGATTGTAGCCGTCGGGGAAGCAGTCATGTGGAAGAGAATTCCACAGTCGGGAAGTACGAGAAAAGAAACTGTTGGAGTAGAAGTTGCGGTTGCATTTTATCGGTTTCACTGTAAAAGGGTGGGATCTAGTTGCTAATCTAGTATCTCGTGCAAATTCGAACCTAGGGGGCACCAATGATCTAAGTTCATCGGAGCAGAAGCCGTGAAAGTATTTATAAAAGAGACACAGGGAAGCCACGTCGCGCCGGTGAGAGAGAGACTGCAGGCGGTCTGCTAAGTCGGTATCGATCACATTACAGACCCTCCGCTGTACTTTGTCTAGAAGCCCAAGGAGAATAAGCTCTGTCTTTCTTTTATTTCCTCATTTTATTCTTTAAATTGTTACGTCGGGTAACAGAATTATGTGAAATTATACAAAACAATGTAATAATATAAAAGTAGGTGTATTGACAGGAAAGAGAAGTATTTACAAAAATAGTAGAATACAGAACAGGGTAATTAGTATACAGTATCGTCGTAGAGACGTGAAGGATTGACTAGTAGAACACTTCCGGTACAATACCGGAAATACCCGACTGACTCGTTCACTCAACTTCCTTCCTCGAGGCATAATCACTACTATTTTATATAGTGATTCGAATAGTCCATTTCCGTGGAAAGGTGGAGAGCGCCCCAACAAAATAAGCTCATTTTTTCTTTCTATTTCATCTATTTTAAAAAAATCTTTATTTCTTTTTCTTCTTTGTTAATAAACTTTTTCTTTCATTTATTTTATTGTTTTCTTATTTCATTCTTCGTTGCTAAGTCTTTCTTCCTATTTCATTCTTTGTTACTAAGCTCTTTCTTTCTACTTCATTTTTGTTACGAAGCTCTTTCTTTTATTTTCTGATTTCATTCTTTTTTTTTCTTTTGCTAAACTCTTTCTTTCAATTTAATTCTCTTTTAATAAGCTCTTTATTTCATTTTCTTATTTCATTCTTTCTTATTAAGCTCTTTCTTTCTTATTAACGCAGAACTTCAAATGGCATTTTTTTTTTTTTGAACTGCCGCAGATATCGCTTCAAACGCTGGCAAAAAATTAAATAGATATTGCGTTTTTCGATTTATTTATTTTATTTTTATTTTTATTTATTAATTTTTATTTCTTATTTTATTTATTTATTTTTTTAAGTCACTTTTGTTGTTGGTGAAAAGCCGGCAACAAAAATTTAAAAAAAAACTTATAATAGATTGAAAATTAAAAACCAAAGGCGATCAAAATACATTAATCTTCAGTTGCAACAATCCTAGATTAATGAAATGCTTGCAGTAAACCGATATTTCGTTACCATAGTGATGACGTTTTCAGGGATTCTAATATTCCCAATTATATTTCAAACTCAACTGCAAGTGTAGTTGTCCCTGTATGCACACATATACATATACACACTCATTTATTTAATAGCTTTCATTATCAATCAGAATCAGGTACCGCAGTATTTTCGGAGAACAAAATGACATTCGCACAAACATATCTACTGCGTGAAGCAGCAAAGTATCCAACTAGGGCAAGAAATTTCTTGTTATTTTTAAGGCCTCCAAAACAAAACTGTTCTTATAATAATCTTAAAGAACTTGTCTTTTGTTTGTTTGTTTTTTTGTTTTTGTTTTTGTTTTTTGTTTTTTTCTTTGTGCTCCCTATCATCATGAGAGATATAACCTTCAGGAGAGCATCTCACTGTGACATTTTGGTCTCATGTTTTTTGCTAGCATGAAGTGGAACGGTGATATTGAATCAAGTGCTAAAATTGTTGCTAGGCAAGCCGATTCACTAAGTCCTGCTATGCAATTTCTCTTTCTAGAATTTATCTTGCATAATTATAAGTCAACCATTTACCAATGCATCGAATACTGTAGCCAAATCTAGTTTGATGCTTCTGTTTTTATTTCTAGAGATTCTTGGTGAAACCAAAAAATATCTGCAACCTTATCAGTCCTGACCTGTCATCTTGGCTTTAGTCACTTTCCCACAGAAGAAATTTGTTATTGGTTCTTTTGCAATCTCAAAACCTAAAACTGAGAGAAGGCATCATTATTCTATAGAAAACCTTAACATTTTGTCTACTTTATAAAGATTAATGATACCGTGAAAGCGTATAATTGCTCAGGTGATGTTTGGAGGTTTTACTTTTGCAATCTGTGAACTAAGTTTAACACATTGTTATCAGTTTCCACCTCTACGCAGATTTATACGCACCATCCAATGTAATTCTAATCAGCCCATGTGTAAACGACTATTTCGTTCAGGAACAGGTCTCTTTATAAGTCTATCCGGTTGAAAATGTTGAAAAATGTTCAACTGAGAACTTGAAATCCAAACACTTTCTAAACATTTTCTGATGCTTGCCTCTAATGTTCATCTTCTAAATCTTCGCATGCATCATTGTCAACATGGCAGACCAATTTGATCGAACGAGTCAGTCTAAATTGGCTTTCTCTTCTATTCGCAATTCGAGCACGTTTCACTTAATTTGTTCATTGCTATTTCGTGACTGTAGCCGAGTAGCTATTAATTGGGACATAATGAAGAAGGCGTTTCAGTTTCTGAGCGTACACTGGTCCATTGTAAATTTTGGTCGTAGAAAAATGCTAACACGGACCTTACATACCAAATGAGCTTAGATCTAAACTTATTTATAAATGAAACTTTGTTTATGTGTGTGTGTCTGTGTGTGTCTGTGTGTCCGTTACCTATAGACTCCGAAACGGCTGAACCGACTTTCTTGAAAATTTACACAGTTGTACTATAAGCATCTGCGAGTGTTCTTAGCTAGGTTTTGTGTCGAGGTACCCCTGATAAATATCGAAAATCGATAATCGAAAAAATCGGGTTATAGAAGGAGTGGTCCGATTTTAATCAAATTTTATAAACTCATAGACAAAGACATACGAAACGATATTCAGAAGTTTCAAGGTTGCAGCTCTTACAATAGTGCAGAAAATTTTATATCGATACCAGGAAATCAAAATTTGACTTACATCCATTCATTTTTCTTTCAGTCTACGGTTTCGCCTTAACTGGAAACAACTTTTGATTTTTGTCGGACTGATAAGCCTTACAATCAAAGCAGAAATTGTTGTGTTCTCAGCGTATATACCAAGATGAGAGCTGATGTCATCAGTAAGTTCATTAATAAAATATTAAAAACAGGTTAGTACCAAGGATAGAGCCCGGCAGGACCACCGCATTAGTACGAAATGATCTAGACAAGTTGTCATTCAGGATTATCTTCATTTTACGATTTGATGGGAAAGACTGAATCAGTTCAAAAATGTGTCCGGAGACACCGTAACTTTTCAGTTTGTGGAGAAGACCTATATGTCAAACCTTGTCAATGTCTTTCGATATATCCAGTGCTACAGCATGGGCATCACCGTTTTTATCTAGTACGATAGACTCTTTTTGCAATTATCGTCAGTACATCAGGAACTGACCAAGAGAAACGAAAGCCATATTGCATACCAGAAATAGTTCCGCATTCAGAGATGATGTTTAGATAGTTCTTATCACAATGCTTGACATCCATATGAAAGTCATGCATGACATCTGTAATTATAGACTCGATCTGATGAGGTTATTTAAGAACATGAAAAAAGGAAACGAAAATAGAGAAAAGGTAGGAAACTAAAGATGGACTAATTCTATAGGTACTTGTTAAATGTATTCTATTGCACAGTCACTTTTTCTTGTTTCAACACTAAGCTGGTAACCGAAATGAAAGACTTTCCTTGAAACCAGGCGTATCTTTTTTTAATAAAAGGAGTTCACGAAAAACGAGCCTAACAATACTTTCTTTTCATTTTTTGTTATAGATTTATTTACTTTTTTGTTATATGTGTATTAACTTTTTTGCTACAGATGTATTAACTTTTTTACTATAGATGTGTTTACTTTTTGTTATAGATGTATTTACTTTTTGTTATAGATGTATTAACTTTTTTGCTACAGATGTACTTACTTTTTTATTAGAGATTTATTCACTTTTTTGTTATAGATTTATTTACTTTTTTTTATAGATGTATTTACTTTTTGTTATAGATTTACTTACTTTTCTGCTATAGATTTATTTACTTTTTGTTATAGATTTATTTATTTTATAGTTATAGATTTATTTACTTTTTTGTTAGAGATGTAATTACTTTGTTGTTATAGAATTATTCACTTTTTGTTATAGATTTATTTACTTTTTTGTCATAGATTTATTTACTTTCGCTAATAATTTTTAAGAAAGTCTACTACTCTCTTTTGTCAGCAACGGCAACTAAAACTAATATAAGCACTGTATGCTCTTAAATATTTCCTTGGGAAAGGTATTAATCCATCTCTTCTCTCTATTGATTAAATAACAGAACAAATTGGCTTCTATAGTCTTGGTTGACAACCATTCTACCGCAAAAAGAAGTGGCAATCTACTGCTGAAAAATCTACTGCCTAATCAGTCATGGATCGAAAGAGACATGATTACCCAAGCGTGTATCACACATAACACTTAACTGACTGAAGCCTTCAGATAAAAGTGAAGAAAAAAAAATAAGAGAGGTCTTGTATCAGAATATACTCAGATCAACTAGTTTCATTAGCCGAAGTCAGGGCAGAAGTCAGGGCAGAAGTTGAAACAAGTAATATTGCATTTTCGTCTTCTTTACTTTTTATTCATTTATTTATTTTGTTACCTCTCCTTACGTTTTGTGTTATGTAAGCTGATATTTGAAAATGAATGTTAACTTTAATGCCCCATATGCTGCTTTGTAACTTCAATTTTTAAAAAGAAAGTACTTCCTTTTCAACGTCGACCTGCACACGCACACACACACACACACACACACACACACACACACACACTTACACACGCACACTTACACACGCACATACACACACACACACACACATACTTACACACACACACACACATACTTACACACACACACATACTTACACACAAACGAGATTAGGACATTAGGATACATTCTCTAACATATGCCACTTTCAATGCAAAACCAGAATAAGTGCAAGCAACAACGAGAATAAAATATCTACAAAAATATATTTAATCCATTGTGATCATAATTCATTCATTTCGTTGGTATTTCATGGTTTAATCATAAACAGTGTATCATGGGACTCATATAAATCCCCCCTTGAAATTATTTTTTTAGGAAGAAAAACAAATATATTAGAATATTCATGAACGAACTAAAAACACATTAATGCCCACCATACTCTCCGGTATTAATCATAAAAATTAAAATTTAAATCCTAGTATTAACCATAAGTTTAAAAAAAAATTTTCAACAGTAATTATAGATTTATAAAAAATCTGATCTTAATTTTATACTAATATCGGATTTTTTAAAATAAAAAATATGATATTAATTATATATTGATAAAAAAGAAATTCAGGTTTGCTAACCGATTCATGCCCAGAGTTCTATTGTGAAGACAGTGAATGTTAATGTGTTAAGCTATCCATAATGCATTAATCCTATTTTTGTTGATAAAAACATTGATTTGTTATGAGGAAAACTTTCAAAAAGATCCTGGTTTAAATTTTTAATTAAAATTTCAAACAATATTCTCCATGTTCGGTCAGAATTTTCACGCACAGTTCGCTTAATTATGTAGAATTATCTTCTTTTGTTTTTCCTTTTTAATCATTTAACCCAAAGGAAGGCGTTAATGCTACTAAGACGCGATGGGTTACTCTTAGTGAAAATGAATGAGAAGAACTCTTCTGATGAGAAAAACAATAAATGAATAGAAAAAAAAATGGCGATTGAATTTGTATTTATTCTGTTTATGATTGCAGAGAAGTAAGAAACCAGAATAGATTCCTAGACGTGAGAAGTACGAGAAAAAAAACTATTAGAATAGAACTTCTGGATAAATTTAGCTATTTCAACAGTGAAACAGTGAGACCGATCTACTAGACTAGTCAGTCAGTTAAGTGCCATACGTGATACACGCTTGAGCGATCATGTCTAGAAAGAGACATGATTGACTGGGCAGAAGATTATCCCGCAGTAGGTTGCCATTGCTTTCTGCGGTAGACTGGTTGCCGACCAAGGCTACAGAACCCAATCTGTCCTATTACTTAACCCATAACTGGAGGGAAGAGACGGATTAATAGCTTTCCCAGGGGTATTTGTGCGTAAGTGAATGCAATGAATTCAACTGGAATTCGAACTCGGCTCCCCGATTTCTCGTTCCGAGCCGATATACACTGCACCACGAATAAGCCAAAATTCATGCAGTCGAGGATGAGGGATGAAAGATCATCAGAAAAAAAATGCCACGGAAATATTTATATAAAAGACAAAGAGGCCAGGCAAGGTCAGTGAGAAAGGGATTGAAGTCGAGAAGTCAGGTCAAGATCAATAACATTTGCAGACCCCCCTTTGAATTTTGTTGAGAATATCGGGATATAACCGGATCACCAAATTAGACATGGCAGCAATATTCTATGCACGGATGAATGGTACATTTATAAATGCGCAACATGGATTCTAACGAGAAAAATTACCTGGCTCGGCACAGAGAACCAAACCTGTTATTAGCATACCTAGCAACTGATTAAATATGATTCTTTTATTTCATATCAATAGAAAACGTGAGGCCAACAAGATGCAATGAGTTGCTTTCCTGGAGGTTATCATGAGCCATGCTGAGGGAAGGCAGACCTTTTTTTTTTTTTCATTTTACCCCAAACGAGGCTGAACCGCCACTAGTGTGAAGAGAGTTACAATAAGAGAAGACTGGTGGTATTTAAAGGATAAAATATGAACGGGATTCAAGAAGATAAAAGATGGCACTTGACGTTGCCTTTACATTTTTGGAAATTGTAGCTATCAGGAAAGCAAGTAAACGAAAGGGAGTTCCACAGGCGCGATGTGCAAGAAAAGAAACTCTATGAGTTAAAATGGCGGTTATATTTTACTATTTCAACGGTAAAAGAGTCAATCTAGTAGCACGCTTAAATTCACGTGGACGGAGCATCAGAGAAAAGGCCCATCAGACCAGCTGACCTAAAAATATTTATAGAAAAGTCAAAAGGAAGCAACGTCACGTCTGTGAGAAAGTTACTGAAGTTGAGATTCCATGTCGTAAAAGGTTCTTTATGAGGATTAAAGGATAGCAGTTTCCCTTTGAAGGAGTTTAAATTTACAAGCCATTTTTCCCTAAATAACAATTAATTGAAGGTCATTTTCGAGATAAGATGCCAGTTTTACTTTGTTGGACCTGTTTATGAAACTCGCAATATCGCGTATTGTTGAAAGGCTTCAAAGCAAGCGGGCTTCCAACTGGACGACTGACACAGAACAATTATTCTACCTGAGATCCTGATTTTACATCCAGATATTTTCATTTTAATGTTTTTAAAATATCTTGGCCCATCAGGAGTTTGGTGATCATGATTCTCCGCAAAGAATTTTCTGATCTGAAGATCTGCGACGCTTTCTGGGAAATAGTAGTGGGGATATTTCTCGTTTCCTTTTCCACGGTTTGAAATTCGTCAAGATCTAGCCTCCAATCAGTTTTGGCATTTTAAAACCAATATCTGTTCTCCCGTACATCAAGTTGAATTAAGGCATTATGGTCATTATTTTATGGCAGCATGAAGACGGTCGACACATTCGAATGATGCATCTTATTGTCATTAGTTTTACTGGAGTCCTTTTTTGTATTTCATCTGTAGTCGAAACGACAATATTAAAGCGATAAGTGGTAGTAATGTCCGCTATGATCCGATTATTATTATTATTATTATTATTATTATTATTATTATTATTATTTCCTTTGATTTTAGGTGTATACTCATTTCCTTCCGGGTCCCAACCAAAGACCTAAGGTCAAAAATGGCCTCATAACATTTTCCGATTAATATTTTTTTGAGGAAAAAAAAAAAACATAAAATTACACACAATTTGCATAAATAAAGCCCTATCTAAGGTTGTAGTTGTACTTGGGAGTACAAAATTTTTGTGTTTCTTAAAGGTTTGGGCTACGAGGAATCACTTTAATGAGTATAGGAACCTTTCCAGTCAATCCGAGAGTTCCAACTATTTGATGATGTCTTCACGTGCCATGTACTTTGAGATTTCGATTTCAAGTTCCTCGTATGTTAATTTTTTGAAGACCTTCAAAGACACGCTACAGTCTGCAGAAACTCCCATGTCAATGAAAAGGCACATTTTACTTTTTTAGTCTTTGATCACAATGTCTGTGCGATTAGCTTTCACTGTTCTTGTCTGTGTGTAGAGTAAAATCGCATAAAATTGTTTCAGATCATATCTCTGTAACCAGGTTTGAGTGGTGTTTATCGGAATTTCTTGCGGTTTCTTTTCCGCAAAAGTGCAGATTGTCCAATTCAGATATTAACCCACTCTGTCATACCGGCTTTTATATTCAGTGAGTGCCAATGACATGAAATCTGGTACAAGATGGTCAGCTATTTCTAGATATTTATCATAGAATCTGAATTTTTGGCTAACACGATTTTTCACGATGTGCACTTGGTAATTTCTACTTGGCAAGCATTGGTCCTGTGCAGCAAGAATGAAACCTTCATTTTCAGCTTTTAACATTTTTAATATTCTTCTTATTCTTCTTCTTATTCTTATTCTTCTTCTTCTTATTATTATTATTATTATTATTGTTGTTGCTGTTGTTGTTGTTGCTGCTGCTGCTGTTGTTGCTGTTGCTGTTGTTGATGTTGCTGCTGCTGCTGCTGCTGCTCTATTCGATGTGCTATTTTAATATTATCGCTGTCATTGTGGCTGTTTCTAGCTGAGTGGATTGAATGACGAAGCGAGAAAGAAATTGAATCCTAATTAAATAACGTTTGATTATTCGCTTGCATCAAATTGCATTTGGGTTAGAATCGGGTGGGAAGACGAGGTAAGAAAAGACGGTTCGAGCTGCTTATTTCGCTTCGATCACCTGGCCAAAAAAAAAAAAAACAATTCTCCAACTAAACCTTTATCGCCACAAACAGAACTTCACATTTCTCTCGCACTTTCTTTTTTTTTCCTTTTTCTTACACACAATTTTTTATATTTTCTTTACTGCCATTCTATCTCTCCGTCCTTCTCACCTCTATTTTATAAATTATCGAAAGCTGTTATATCAAAAGATTTTTCGTAATTGATATTTGGCTTTTCTAAGCATGACTTAACCGATTGCATACCCCACATATGTAAAAGTATCCTTCAAAAGGGGTCACCGACCGAGTGGATGTTTGCTGCATCGGGTATGGACAAAAGATCTTGGCCTATAGAGTTGACTATAAATATAACCCATGTTTACTTATAGAGTAAAGTATAAACACAACAAATAGCTGCGCAGATTTAGATATATGCCCGACTAATATCTGTCTATAGATTCAAGATAATATTCAGGACAATAGCTTAGTGGATTAAAGCGTTGGTTTGTGAATTTGGTGACATAGTAATTGTGAGTTCAATCGTTGGGGCGTGCAGTATGTACTTGGATTCAGTTGAGCAATAATTCAGTAGTATTAAAAATAAGAAACAGGCGAGATACTCTTAGACATGGACAGTGAAACGAGAACAGTCTAACCCGTAGATTAAATAAAGGGTTCAGTTCAGAATTCTTTGTAGGTAGGTCAGCCAGGAAACACAATGGTGAAAGTGACAACCAAAATGAGAGTAATAGTTCAAATGTAAATAGTGTAAATAAGTGTTGTTACGTCGTAAAAATTTAGCAATCCGTCTGAACTTGCTCAACTTCATCCTTATTACAGTTCAGCTGGCTAGACGTAGCCATAAGTTCTATGCTAACGGTTTCATTTCTTGCAATTAAAACTTGTGGAACTCCCTTTCGGTCATTTGCTTTCCAGCCAACTTACATCTGCAAAAATTCAAATGCAACATCAATCATTATCTACTGTCATCCCGATTACTCTTTTAATGTTTCAGTTTCTAATTCTTCCACATCGTGTAACTCTTGTGTCTTAGCGGCCTTATTGCCTTGCATGGGGGTGATATCGATTATAAAGAGATTGAAAAGTAATCTCTTATTTTATGCATGATGGACTCTTCCATCTTACTATAATTTTTACAAGTCAAGTGAATCTATCGTGCATAAAATAGGGAGTTACTTTTCAATCACCCTATATAATCCAATAAAAATTACCAATATTTGAGTTCAGTTGAGTAAAAATGAATGTGCGTTGTGTTGCAGTGGTTATCGGCTCGGAACGAGAAATCAGGGAGCCGAGTTTTAATTCCAGTTGAATTCATTGCATTCACTTACGCACAAATACCCCTGGGAAAGCTATTAATCCGTTTCTTCCCTTCAGTTATGGGTTAAATAATAGGACAGATTGGGTTCTATAGCCTTGGCTGGCAACCAGTCTACCGCAGAAAGTAATGGCAACCTAATGCAGGATAATCTTCTGTCCAGTCAGTCATGTCGCTTTCTAGACATGATCGCCCAAAGCGTGTATCACTTATGGCACTTAACTGAGTGACTGACTAAGTAAAAATAGGCAAAATTTTTATTGAATTTATATTAAGCAGCAGGGATCACTTTTTATTTCATAATTGTTCCATTAACTGTGTATAGCCCTAGGTTCTACTAATTTTCTAAATGCATTAGTAGTTTGCTGTATAAATAATCAATAGTAATTATTATAGCAATATTAGCAAATCAATCCCTAATGTCAAGTTGCTATGAAAACTAAATGAACCTATTCTAACCAAACTTCAGTTCATTTGTTGATTATAGTTTGATTATAAATCCAAAAATATTAAAATACTATCGTTTTATTATGTTAACCTTTGACCTTACGTAGTATTGACCAAAAAGTTCTGACTCCCTTAGAAATCGGAAAGAAAACAAAAAAGTTTTATCTCTGTCTGGTGTAGTACTACATTTTGATCTTGTTCTATATGATCGTACCATTAACGCTAAACTCTATTATCAGCAGCTAAACCGCGTGTATGAGAAACTAAAGAAGTATCCTGCTTTGGTCGACCGAGGTCAGGCTTTATTTCAGCAAAACAATGCGAGGTCACACACTGCCATATTGACTAAGAAGTTCAAACCCCGCTCTGCCATCCACCTGGTCAGGCTCTTCAAATATGTTATCCGCTCTTTTCGCCTGTCTACCTTTCCCTCTGACCTGTGAATATCTGATTCTCCAATTTTTCCTTCCCCATTACATGTCCTAAGAACTTCAGCCGTCTCTTCCTGATGCTCAGTATTAATTTCCTTTTAGTTTCCATCTTCGTTTCCAACGTTATATATATATATATATATATATATATATATATATATATATATATATATATATACTAGCAGTATATAATGAAAGTTGGTCCTGGAGCTCAGACTCTTTGGACGTTGGCACGAGAGACTAAAACGCAATAATTGTTTCCAGTTAAAGCGAAACCGTAGAATGAAAAAAAAATGGATGTAAGTCAGATTTTGATTTCCTGGTATCGATATCAAATACGTTTCTTTCGTCGTAAACTGAATTTTGAAGGCTAAATAAGTCCTCTGAGTAAATGGTATCATGGCTGAGACTAAGAACTACAATTAAACCTACTTAGAGCCAAACCCGAAGCAAAAACTAAAATAAAAGGGCTGAAACAAAAATACAGACATACAGGCAGATAAACAGACACACACACAAACATCTTGCCTTATATATATATATATATATATATATATATATATATATATATATATATATATATATATATATATTATCGATTTTCTGCACTATTGTAAGAACTGCAACCTTGAAACTTCTGAATATCGTTTCTTATGTCTTTGTCTATGAGTGTATCAAATTTGATTAAGATCGGACCACTCCTTCTATAACCCGATTTTTTCGATTATCGATTTTCGATATTTATCGGGGGTACCTCGACAGAAAACCTAGCTAAGAACACTTGCAGACGCTTATAGTACAACTGTGTAAATTTTCAAGAAAATCGGTTCAGCCGTTTCGGAGTCTATAGGTAACGGACACACACACACAGACATACACACACACACAGACAAAGTTCCATTTATAAATAAGTTTATATATATATATATATATATATATATATAAAACGTTATTATATTGAGATGGGAAGAAAATCGATGTGGTGTATTGTTTCACTGGATCAATTACGACTGAATATTGAGCTAGATCTTCACTGGGTGCCCCATTCTTGCGGCTTTGTGCTACATTTAAGTTATGTTTAATGAATCAGCACGTTATATAAATATAGGAACTTCACTGTGATGTAATGGTTAGCAAGCTTGTCTCTCTATAGCTGTTACGCCTAAGTATAAATTTCAATCCTCATTAGGTGCTCCATATCTTGTGTCACTTCTACTTTTAGTAAATCGCTACATTATATAGATATGGGGGAACACTTCGACGTGGTGTAATAGCAAGCTTCTTTCACTGGATCAATTAAGATTGAATAGAGAGTTCGATCCTCACTTTTTTTTCTAATGATTTTGTTCTTTCTTAATACACTGTTTAGCTTATATGCATATTTTGTTATCCCAGTGCGCCTTTGCACTTCCAGTTCTCTGTTAAAATACTTCCCAGATATTTAAACCTCCTAATAAATCATCTTTAATTACTATAAACACTAGCAGTTCGTTCTCTTTAACTTCGTAATTGTATTTGGTAAATGTTCGTTTTAATTCCCTTCGCTTTTCCCCTTCAAATTTATCCAAAATAGCATTGTCCCTGTGCAAATGTATATGCTGAACTCAAATCAAGTGATAGGTAATTGAAGAAAATTACTTTTTTTTATCAAAATGTCCATAAAAAAAAACGAACTATTTCTTGCACTTTTTCTCTCCCGTAACTCTCACGAAGTCATGTAATTAACTGCAGAATGACATACTGCGCATGAAAACAAACTTTCTCAGAAATTTTGGCATTTTTCTTCATTTACTGATACTTCCGGCGATGTACTTCCGGGAATGAAAGTGTTATGGTTTATAAAATGGCGAGTGTTCTAAAAATAGAAAAAGGTAAACACACTGACGCAAATAAGGAACCGTTTCTTTTGGTAGGAGTAGGAGTAAGAGTAGGAGTAAGAAGTAGGAGTTAAGGACAGTAGTTTTGTGTAGGAGATTTGAAAAGAGGAGGACGCAAGTCAGTTGACCACTAGAGTCCAGAAGGGATAGGCTCGTTTACTACTAGCATCCCACAGTGAAGAGAATCTAGCTAGTCTGCTCCTGTATCCACACAAAATGCAAAGGTTGTAACTTGATGTAAAAAACCTAAAGTTTTATACCAAAAATAAACATCATTAATTCAAATTTGTGTTATCTTCTAATTATACGAAAACGAAGCAACACAATAAAAGCAATGCGCTCTACGTTTATTACTTTCATTAGCGGAAGAACATCGCCGGAAGTTTTAGTAAAGGAAGAAAATCGACCAAAATTCCAAACAAAATTTCTGCCTACGTAGAACGTCATTCTGCAGTTAATTACATGATTTCGTGAGAGTTACGGGAGAGAAAAAGTGCGAGATATAGTTCGTTTTCTTTTTTTTTTTTTTTTTATGGACTTTCACAGCAAAAAAGGTAAATTTCTTCCATAACTAATTGTTGATTTGAGTTCAGCATATACCTTTGCACGGAAATAATGCTATTTTGGATATATTTGAAGGGGGGGAAGCGGAGGGAATTAAAACGAACATTTACCTTGTATTTTTTTCTGATGTTACTTGCACTTTTAATCCTTCAACTTATACATTTGATGATAATTTTAGGGGATACTCATATTTGAGTAGACGCACCGTTTATTTATTGAATAGTATGTCGATTTTATTTATTTATTTATTTATTTATTTATTTATTTCGGGTTTGGGAGAGATTTCAATAGAAAAAGAGTTAATAGCTACAAGGAATGAGAGCCTCCGTCCTGAAGAGACATGATACAGAAAAGAAGAAAGATATTTATTTTCGTCTACTGGCCTGAATATTCGGAGAGCGCACATTTTTCTTTTATAAGATTTCTAGAATATTCTAAAAAAATAAATAAATATACTCTTTAATAAATGCAACGGAGCGTCTACTCAAATATGAATATTCCCTAAAAATTAGGTTTAAGTGATAAAATCTGTCGGATTAATAAATAAAAGTCCATTCAGTCAGTTAAGAGCCGTAAGTGATATAAGCTTGGTCGATCATGTCTCGAAAGAAACATGACTGACCGGACAGAAGATTTTTCCGCAGTAGGTTGCCATTATTTTCTGTGGTAGACTGATTGCCAACCAAGGATATAAAACCCAATAGCTACAGGAAAAAGGGGCGGATTAATACCTTTCCCAGTAGTATTTGTGCATAAATGAATGCAATGAATTCAAACTCAGCTCTCCAATGTCTCGTTCCGAGCTGATATCCACTGCACCTGAACGCACATCTTAAAATTAGAAAATGTAATGATAATTAAACGCAAGTATAATAATGAAGAGATTAAATTGTGTTTGCCTCATCACCAAAATAGTTGGCTTCACAATGTATTTCAACTGAAAGCTATTTTCGCTGGCTATGCTAGACTTTGAATAATGTGTACTCAGCGAAATCAGTTATAAAAATTGGAACTTTAAAAAAAAAAAAAGAATTGAGGTAAAAAAAAAAAAGAAAAACGTAAAGAAAAAAGCAAATCAAGCTACCTTTATTTGTACGACTAAGTGTGAATACGTGGGCGAATTTCCGGATTAAGAATGTTTACGCGGAGAACGATGGAGGACGTTAGATGGAATAGGAGATAGATGAAGTGATTGGCAGTGCACTGTGCAAACCAAATGAACTCGTTGCCGTTCACCGCCACCATAAGACAAATTAAACCTTTTTGAACAAACGACTTGAGTAAGACTTCCTGCGGCCACATTATGATTCGTCGGCTTGTAAAAGTCATTACAGTGATATTAATCTTGCGATACGCCTCCTGGCGGGAGATTGCAAATCGGCTAGATAAATGCAGATTTTGTTTTTTTTATTTTCGCTGGCACCAATTGTCAATACGTGAGTCCAGGTAAAAATATCTATAAAGCTTATTTTCTAAGAATGCAAGCTAAACTCAAATCAGAATATTGCAGCAAACCATCGTTCTAACCCATTTGGCCCTGTGTCGGGCCAAGCTAAACTTCGAATATCAATGAAGCTTCTGTTAGAAATTATTCAAATTTGAAAATAAATAAGTGTCATCGCATTAAATTTGTACCACTACTGATTCGTAAAAAATAAAATAACATAACTAGCATATCATGAAAAAATGTCCCAAACTTAATCAAAGACAAAATTTTATCGTTAAAATATTCATGCTATTATGAAGAGGAAAAATCAAAGTAATTTTTATTATTATTATTATTATTATTATTATTATTAAATTACATTATTTGATCTTTTTTGGAAAATTTGAAATTTTGGTTAAAATGTTGTTTTAACGTCAGCGGAAGTGTAAAAATAAGTACAGGAAATTTTAGTGTTTTTTTCCTTATTTTTATTTTTATTTTTTTGTTATTTTTTGTCTTTTTCGGTGAAAGACATTAATTTGGAAATTCTTGTAAAAACCAAATCATTGTCGTATTTCTGTGAAACTTTCAAGTCTTATTCACAAATTATTTTAGAAGTGCTTCTCTTTCAGAAAATTTCGGTAAAAATATATTTTTTAAACATCTGTTATTTAATTTTATGAACATTCGAGAAATTAAATTGTCTAGAGCGTAATGTTTATATTAGTTAAAAACGGAACTCGTAGGAAAATCAAAATCATCAATTCTTTTTGTTAAACAGGACACCCAATTACTGAAATTTTGCTCTGAACCTTAAATTTAAAAAAATACAACATATCTAAGACATTAACGAGAAAAGTTTTGATTACCTATATGAATACGATGTACATTATTGTCTTAATAAAAAACATTTCCATGAACAAAAATTATTTTCATTTTGTTCAAATTTTATGAAGTTTTAAATCTTGTCATACTTTGCAGAGGTAACGTGATATTGTAGTTAAGTAATAACTATATTAATCATAACTGGGAACAATTAGTAGAATTCACCGATCCTGAATATTTTAAAAGGAATTTTGAATTTTTTATGTGTATAAACGTGCCGATCTTTGTAAATACAGGCATCCCTACACGATATGAAAATAAAAAAGGGGAAAACAAAACCCATGACATAAAAATTTGCTTCTATGTACGATAATAAGAAATATATCTAAAAGATTTAATAATATTAAAATGAAAAGGAAGGGAATTAAATACCCAAAATAAACTCAAATATAACAAAATCTTTAAACCATAATAAACAAATTTTAGTAACACCCGTCCACCCAACAAAATTCAGGGTGGCTACTGTATTCCGCCAAAAGGCGAAATCTAGCCACACACTCGTTAAGGGAAAGGAGAAAATAAATAATGGAATGAGAAAATCAAAGATTGACCCAGTCAAAATAAAAATGATGCTAAAAACAAACTGGGGAGGTTGGGTATCACGACATGGATCATAACAAAATAAAAAGCCTGGAACAGGCTATTAAGCCTAATACCAAAGAAAAAAGAGGGGAATCATGAGGCTATTTATCTCTTGAAGAATCCAGTTATGAAGAAACTTACGGTCTGGAAGATTATAATGTTCATTAAAATATATTTGGTTCCATGGAAATCCTGAGTTCAATCCTTACGCCTGGTAGTACTAAAAAGTCACAGACGCTGGTTTAGTGAAAGAAACGAACAAGCGACACAAAGGCTAATAATATTGGCGAGTATTAACTGATATGAATTATTTCCCCTAAGCATGGAAAGAAGAAAGAAGACCTACTGCGGGATAATCTTCTGCCCGGTCAGTCATGTCTCTTTCGAGACATGATCGCCCAAGCGTGTATCACGTATGGCACTTAACTGACTGACGCTCGTGAACTGAATAAACGGTTCGTAAATGACTTGAGAGCCGTAGAAAAAAATTGCGTTTATAAGGCACTATTCAACATTGTGGCTGAGTTGGTATAAGCACATCGGATCTAATAACGGATTTTCCTGCCAAGCTTGACGCAGGTTCGAATCCTGCTGGAGAATGCATATTTTCATTTAATATGATATCATGAATATTTCCAACGAAAATAAATAAATCTAATAAATAAATGGAGTGTTTACTTAGACATGGGTCTCCACTAAAAAAAAAATAATGTTTAAGTACTAAAACACTTTAGTCTAACTGAACTGACTTTCATCTAAAATACTTATAACCTCTGCTGTTCATCTCAGTGTTCTTGACAAGCTCCAAAGGAGAACCGGTAATGTGATAGGTACCGACTTGGTGGCTCGACTCCAGCCACTTCCCCACCGACGGGATGTGGCTCCCCTCTGTCTGTTCTATAAATACTTTCATGGCTTCTGCTCCAACGAACTTAAGTCACTGGTCCCCCTGCAACAGGTGTTTACTCGTGCAACCAGACTGGCAACTGGGTCTCATCCATTCACAGTTAGAGCAACCAAATGCAGACGACAATTTTACTCCTTCAGCTTCTTTTCTCGCACTTCCCGCCTTCCATATACTTGCTTTCCTGACGGCTACAACCTCCAGGAATTTAAATACAATGTCAATACTCATCACTTAACCACTTGACTCTAGTTCTTTCCACACCACCCTGTATATCCTTTCCTTTCTCTCCACCTTTGCAACTGTCATCACACCTGTATTCCCATCCTTCTCTTGCTCCTTTCTAACTGGTTCGTCTTTCTCTTCACTCTCCTCCTATCTAATCTTTTTACTCTTATGTAGTCCCCTGCATATCAGTGGCGTTACCACCATGCTCGGGGTGATACGATTAAAAAAACTATGAGATAATGTACTTCATAGTCATGAAACTAGACCTCTTTAGATTCAATTGGTGGCACTATTCAACTAATAAAATGCATTTCATTTTAATATTTATACTATTTCGACTGAACTTCGAATATGTCGATGCCATCACTTTAAGAAAAGCAAATCTCACCAAACGAGGCTGTTTTTTGATTGAATACTTGGAGACAGGTAATTAAACGGGCACTTCGATGTGGTGTAATGTTAGCAAACTTCATTAACGAATCAATTACAACTGACGAGTTCAATCCTCATAGGTGCTCCGTACTTTCGGCATGGTGCCACATTTAAGCTATGTCTAGTAAATCACTAATAATAATTAATTTTACGACCAATGACCACCTGTAACCTCGGAAGTCGCATTTAACTTTATCCGTCTTATCATTTCTAATATTTTGTTAGAAATTGATTCGTTCGGGTAGAAATAGGATGCTGCACACTTTGATGACCTCTGCTGACCTCTTACAAGTTCAAAGACAAGAGCAAAATTTGTTCCAGCCCTGGGGATTGTTCATAACCCATTTCCCAATTGGATGTTTTGTGAGCCTTCATGCCGACATAACAAACAAAATCTTCATGCATTTTGCAAGAAAAGACATACTGCACTCTGATGATGATCTAGCAATTAAAAAAAAATAGTTCGATTTCACATGTATAAAAAATCGCGAAACCTTGGTACATAAAACAAAAGTCTATTCTTACAAATTTTTACTTTTCTAGGAAGATATTTTTTTCTTTTTTAAATACTATAAAATTTATGTAACTATTTTACTTGATTTTCTTTAAGTCGAGAACTTTTTTCAATAGTCACTTGCATTTGTTTTTATTCATGTCTTGCCAAAGAACACTTTTGCGAAGTGTACGCAAATTATCGAAGTCAGAGGTAGAACTTAAACCGCCGATATTATTTTTAGTACTGGTTGTGGTACAGTGGATAGCAACTCGGAACGACAAATCTGGATGTCATGTCGAATTCCAGTTGAATTCCTTGCATCCACTTACGCACATATACTCTTGGGAAAGGTATTAATCCGCCTCTCTCCTCCAGTTATGGATTAAATAATAGGACAGATTGGGTTCTATAGCCTTGACTGGCAACCAGTCTACCTACTGCGAGATAATATTCTGCCTAGTCAATCATGTCTCTAAAGCGTGTATCATGTATGGCACTTAACTGACTGAACAGCTTTGCTACCAGCATTGTTAATTTTAGGAACAAATAAATATTTACGAAGAAATTAACGTGTTTATACCATGTTTGCGTAAAAAAAATGGCTCCTTTTTGCAACCGGAAATGAACTGGTGGCCACTCCCAGCAAGACCGTCTTTTAGACGGTCTTGCTCCCAGTCACTTCGGAGGATGGTGCCACCTATCTTGTGTTTATGCTGGCGTTAAGTTTTGCATATAGACTAATTCTCAGTTTTCCAAGTTTCAGCTGTTTGGTCGGCCTTCAGACGCAAACAAATAAGCAAACATTTTTCCGATATTGCATGAATTTTCTTGACAATGAGTTATAATTTTTCGTTCACTTAATCTCTAGCCATTACGTATGTAGGGGAAAAAAGTTGTAATGAACGGTTCTTGGCGAGGAGGGCTGGACGCTACGTTTGAAAGTATCAGTATCTGATTAATAATGTAACAAAAGAGTTTGGGTGACTTGAACCTTAACGTCCGTATACTATTAATGACTCACCAAATCGAGTAGTGCATGACGTCACTCAACTACTGACCACTCAAGCTCACTACCGGATAGAGGTGACAGTAGGTGTCATTAGGGAGTAGCAGGAAGAGTATTATTCAATCAACAATACACCTCATTTTCTATTTATTTTTGCTATGTAGATAGAATGATAATGAAGAAAGATTATTTCAGCTTAACCATGTTTGAGTCGAGATTTCGAATTTATGTTGTTTTTGTTTATCGGCACAGCAACACTTCTATGGGTTATATAATGCTAAAATCTAAATAGTTTGTACGTAATTTTATGGCTTCAACTACAAATATTTTAGTATTTGTCTATATTTCTGAGATGAAGACACACGCATGACCCCGTGGATATAGACGTTGGTTAGTTCTTGTGACTTGACCCAAAGAGTTGTGCGTTCAATACCAGACTACGGTAGTGGTGAACAAGTAATTTACAGGGTTAAAGGGAGATAACTCATGACTACCAGAAGAGGCTACACAAGGAATGAAGATCATATAGCCCAGTGATTGTAATAAAGTGTTTGGTTTGAAATTCCTAGCACCTGAAGAAGGCCAGAGCGTACAACGGCCGAAGCGTCGTACAAATGGCAACAAAGCTGAGGACCATAGTCCTAATAATTTAAATACTGTACAAATATTTTGTACATCATTTTATACTTTCAGAGCAAATGTATATTTTTTTAGATATATAGTTTGTAGATGATACAATGTATTGCTGGTAATTTTACTATAAAATTGTTTATTTATACTTTAGTGCTGTATAAGTGCCATTTTTTTTATAAAAATGTATTACTACTGGTCATTTTGCTGTAAAATGTATTACTACTGGTCATTTTTCTATGAAAAAGCTTTACTATTGGTCATTTTGCTATAAAATGTTTTACTACTGGTCATTTTTTGTAAATATATTTCAGGTATTTTTACCATAATGTATTTTTATACTTTCTTAGTGAACCACCAAGTAAGAACCAAAAACACTATTTTCCCATAGCTGATACCCTAACAGGTGCTACCATCTTGGATTAGGGTGGCCCGGGTAATAACAGTAGTTATGAACCTCCAATCTCTCGATCAATGATCTTGCTGCCAGATGTAGTTTATCATCATACTCAGGACTATTCGTTTTTCTCAATATATAGGGACATGAATGGTTTGCTTTAACACCAAATATACGTCATTTCTCGTTTCAAACTCTTCTTTACTTTCCTTTATTTCTGAACCTACTATTTTATTAATATAGTAACGACTATATACTAACTATAGTCATCAGCAAAAATAAGACCACAAAATGCCAACTACAGGTCGTAGAAAATAAAATAAAACAAGTAAGAAAATTTAGATACCTAGGAAGCGTATTGACAGAAAACAGGAAGTGCGATGTCGAGATCCAAAGATGCATTGGCATGGTCAAGGATGCATTTCTAAAGCTAATCAGAGGACTGAAAGACAGGAAAATCTCATTGATAACAAAGAAGAGAGTGCTAGATTGCTTTGTGATATCTGTCCTATGCTAGTGAATGTTGGACGATCTCCTCAAGGATGAAGGAGATACCTGAGGCTGAAGAAATGTGGTTTTACAGAAGGATACTGAGGATTCCATGAACTCAGCACGTGACTAACGATGATGTGTTGGAGAGGATAAAAACGAGGAGAAAACTCATACTTAACATTAGTAAGAGACAGATGAGGTTTCTAGGACATGTAATGAGGAAGGGGAGACTAGATAATTTAATAGTCAGAGCGGGGTTTGGGAGAGATACCAAGAGAAAGAATTTTGAGAGAGACAAGAGACAGAGCAAAGTGAAAGTCCATGATTGCCTACGTTCTGAAAGGATATCGCACAAAAGAAGATAGTAACATCTATTATTAATAACTTATTAATATAGTAACAACTATATAGTAATTATAGAAGCAATTATATAAACAGCTAATGAAGCTTTATTTGACCAATTCAGTTTTATCGCTGAATACACACACACACACACACACATATATATATATATATATATATATATATATATATATATAATACGAATATTACACACACACACACACACACATATATATATTATACAAATATTACACACACGCACACACACACACATATATATATTATACAAATATTACACACACACGCACACACACAGACACACACACACACACACACACATATATATATATATATATATTATACAAATATTACACACACACGCACAAACATACATGCATATATATTATACAAATATTGCACACACACGCACACACACACACATATATATATATTATACAAATATTACACACACACATATATATATATTATACAAATATCACACACACACACATATATATATATGTATAAATATTATACAAATATTACACACACATGCACATACACATCTATATATATATATATATATATATATATATATTATACAAATATTACACACACACACACACACACACACACACATATATATATATATATATATATATATATATATATATATATATTATACAAAAAGTAAAGAACAGGTAAGAAAACTGTCTTTAATCTAACATGTTTCATTTTATTAATTTTCTTCATTGATTTATTTCCAAGGCATGAATTATAAAGTTTTTAAAAAGAGTTGGCTTGATACCTGTAAACATTATTTCGTTACAATTTTAAATGAAAATGTATTTCGTGTTATCATTCGCACACATACATTTAAACAGACATTTATACACACTTACATTTATTCTTTTCCGATTCGTTTAAAACAGATGTGATTACGAGTTTCGCCTTTCTAGGTTTCATCAAATCCAAAATCGAAAGAAAGAAATGTCAGTATGAGTATTTATATTCTTAAATATTGAATCATAATACTTGTTCTCTAAGCTCGTGTTTTTCGTGATGAAAGAAAGAGATGAAAATGGGTGACTTTAAAAAAAAAAACATTAATATTTATTCTGCATAAAGATTTGGATTCATTTCTTGGAACGACTTCTCGACATAGTGTAGTGGTTACAAAGCGTGTCTCGCTAGAACAATTACAACTAAATAGTGCGTTCGGTCCTCACTGGGAGCCTCACACATTAGGCATTTCTTGCTTTCGGCCCATTCGAATAATGAGATTAAGATTTTCTCTTAATTCGATGCAGAAAAGCCGAGAAAATAGATAAAAAAAAAACAACATTCAACATGAACAAAGAATTATAAAGAAAACATACAGAAGATAATTTTATACTCTCAGTTTTGTTTAGCGATATATCAACCTGTATGTGCCGAAATCTAAATTAGAAAATTCACACTTTATAATTAACTAGCAGTATAGCCCGGCGTTGCTCGGGTGTAATGAAAGCTTTAAAACTAATCCATTGTCCTGCAACTCAGACTCTTTGGACGTTGGCACGAAAGACTAAAGAAGCAATAGTTGTTTCCAGTTAAAGCGAAACCGTAGACTGAAAGACAAATGAATGGATGTAAGTCAAATTTTGATTTCCTGGTATTGATATCAAATTTTCTGCACTATCGTAAGAACTGCAACCTTGAAACTTCTGAATATCGTTTCTTATGTCTGTCTATGAGTGTATCAAATTTGATTAAAATCGCACCACTCCTTCTATAACCCGATTTTTTCGATTATAGATTTTCGATATTTATCGGGGGTACCTCGACACAAAACCTAGCTAAGAACACTCGCAGACACGTACAGTACAACTGTGTAAATTTTCAAGAAAATCTGTTCAGCCGTTTCGGTGTCTATAGGTAACGGATACACACACACACACAGACACACACAGACAAATTTCCATTTATAAATAAGTTTAGATCCAAGAGAATGACATTATTTCATGAATCAATTATAATAATTTTGATGCATTATTTTTTATCAAATATTATGTAAAACAAAATATACACACACAAACGAGAAATAAAAACTTGTTCCTCCTTACAAGAAATTAAATTAATCAAAGCAAGATTATATTATATTATTTTATTTTTTGACAATGTATGCCATGTCTTCAACTTTACAATGAAATACATTCATGGACACTTTGCTATAAAAATGTATTGCCAACAGTTTTATTATAAAATTTTATTGTTGCTAATTTTACTACTAAAATGCATTACCTGTTATATTTCTACAAAAATGTATTGTTGAGAAATTTTCCTAAAATGTATAACTGGTGCATTTCTGAGTGTAAAAAGGGGCAACCCAACGTAAACATTTTAATTCTAGGTGCCAATGTAAATATTTATTTGTTCCTACAAAAATGGATTGTTATTCATTTTTTATAAAAATGTATTGCTGGGAATTTCACTATAAAATGTATTCTATACTTCTTTACCAGTGGGCCCATGCCGTCAAAAATGACGGCAACATGTATATTAATGTACCTACGATTAAATTTCTAATATTAAAACATAAAAAAATAGTAATACTCCAAACACCTGAGTGTGTATATATATAGCAGGATGGATATATATATATATATATATATATATATATATATCCCTCCTGCTACGCTGATGGACTGAGTCAAAATAGAGAGGCAGTTTTGGGTCAGTTTATTCTCTTTATTTCCAGTTATTAGTCTTGAGTATCAGTTTTTAATTTTGGGGCAATAATTATGTCGTTGAGTATTGAAGAATATATATATATATATATATATATATATATATATATATATATATATATTCTCTCTCTTATAAAATAAAACCCGTTGTGTATATATATATATATATATATATATATATATATATATATATATAACGGCTTTTATTATAATAGAGAGGATATATATATGTATTATAACTGGTAGTAAAGTTTTATAACTGGAAATAAAGAGAATAAACTGAGCCAAAGCTGCCTCACTATTGTGTCTCTGTCCATAAGCGTAGCAGGAGGGATGATATCTATCACCCACCCCCTTCTGACATTTCCTATATCTAACCACTCTTTCTATTTACCTTCCCCCATGTAGCCCCAAGCACAATAGAGTCAGTGGAATGCCTTGCTTGGGGTGAAATGATTAAAAAAAAAAAAATATATATATATGCACAACTATCTTTAGTATTGTAAAGAGTATTGTTTTGTTTTTTGTTTCGTGTTTTTTGATGACGTATAATTAATTCTCTCCCGAACCTAAAATTTGTTTTTTGTCATTGACAAAAATGTTTGTTTGTTTTTTTTTTTGTTTTTTTTGTTTTTTGTTTTGTTTTTTTTTTTCTTGTTTTTTTGTCATGTCTTTTTAGGTGAATTTTCGGGGTTTTTTGTTTTTGTTTTGTTTTTTTTGTTTTGTTTTTTGTTTGTTTGTTTGTTTTTTGTTTTTTGTTTTTTAGATTTGGTGCTTGGATTGTTGATCTTTGAGATTTTTATGTAATGGAGTTTGCTTTAGATACCGATTTTGAGTTTTGTATAAGTCGTTTCTTAGTCGCACTGTAGAGTTTGTTGTTTTTTTTTTCGATATATTTACTATTTCTGTTTGGCAGCTTTGAGTCGTCTATTTCTTGGAATTTGAGATTGTCGTTTGATCTTACCGGCACCAATTGCTTGCTGAGTGCTCTACTTTTGTTGTTGCTGTTATTGTTGATAATTGGATTCAACTCCTGCACTAAATAAATATGGCCTTTCATAAATTAATCCACTATTTTTCTTGCTTCTGAAAATAATATATCACTTCTACATTTCATCTTCATGATTTCTTTCTCTCTTTTATATAGCGTATTCTAGAGCCTCAACCGACAAGGCGGATTCATGAACTCGGGAAGTATCTAATGACCCGCTCATACCTAATTGCTTTAGTATTCGTCTATATTTCTGAAATGAGGTATTATTTACAGTATTTACATTATTCGGACTATTGTCTTTGTCTTTGTTGCCATTTGTACGACGTTTCGGCCGTTTTAGGCTTCAGCCTTCTTCAGGTTTCTCTATAATCATATTCAACGAAAACGGCACTGATTAGCACCCACTAAAAAAGAGAATCCATCCCAAAGCAGAACTACATCAAAAACCGATATGTCCTGTGTTTAGTGGTATATGAAGGGCTAAACCAAAGCGAAACAATGCGGAGAAATCCTGTCGTCAACTGTTGGCATTGCGCAAATATTGCCAGAAAAAGAGCTTATCGTTGATTAATCGTAAAGGCTCGTTTTCTTTAAGAACCTAAAACTGACATTTACTGTTTCTTTCACTGAAACCTGAAAAATTGTGTGTCCAAGTATCAAAAATTTATCAAATAGCCGATATGAGCCGCTACTAATGTGGCCACGGGAGACAATCTTGATAGGATAAAGTTCAGTTTACTTATTTGATAAACGAGGTACGTTTCCTCTCAGTAAGTTTTCTCGATCTAAGTTTGTTGTTATTAATTTCACTGTTCAAAACATAGAAAATGAGGAGTGTACTCACTAAAAATAACGTTTGTAGTAATAAGAAATAAAACTATATTAATCGGGCAATTGGTGAGAATTGAACGCACTCTATGCTACAGTGGATGTGCAGCGAGTGAAATTGTTACCGGTTTGAAACATGAATTCTGTGTGCCAAGTTCGAATTCTGGTCGAGTTCATTGGATTCTTTATTCGCAAGAATAACTTCGGAATAGTTGTGGATGCGATTCTTCTCCATTTCGATTTAGCTATGGGCTATCTAGAAAGGCTATCTAGCTGTGGTAAGCAACCAGTCAAGGAAAAGCTTCTTCTTTTTCTTTGTAACGTGTCCTTTTTAGACATTGTTGTATATGTCTTTTACATGAGCTCGTTAGGTCGGTTATACAGTGATTTCCTCTGTCCCTCCTGATTTCAATATGTCCTGCGAGTATCAAATTTGCAAAGCCGTTTTCTTCATTAAATGAACTAGAAACTATCTCTTTCTGATTCTAAGTATGTGTTCTTTTTGTTCTCATTTTCTCTAAAACTTTGTCGTTGCTCACATGTTTAGTCCACGGTATTCTCAGCGTCCTCTTATTCATCTGTAAGATTTGAGCAGCATTCATTGCCAAATAAGAGAACTGACATTACGTAACTGTTCAGCACTCTTTTTTTTTTTTTTTGTTTCTTAAAAAATGTAACTGTTTCTTAATACTTTTCTTAGCTTTTGGAAATCAACTTTCGCTATTCCAATGCCTCTTCGAATTGCGGTGTCGCACTTTCCGTCCTCTGTTAAAACACTTTCCATGTATTTAAATTATTGTACTCGTTTGATTTTGGTAATTTCTATATTGGGCTGTTACTTTTTCTGACAGCTATGCGTTTTGTCTTCTTGCAATTTATTGTTCATTTTTTCTTCGTGCTATTTTCTTTAGGTGTTCTTTAGTTTCTGTGTCGGCTATCAACACAGTGTCATCCGCATATTTTCTGTTGTTAAGATTGTAGCGGCCAATAATGAATCCTAGTAGGAATTCTAATTGCCTCAGAATCACATCGCTGTACAGGTTGAATATGTCTGGTGAGAAGGCACATACTTGTCTTACACCCCTTTATATTTTTGTATATTTACTGAATTCATTTTCTATATGTAAGCAGGTGGTTTATTCCCAGTTTAGGTCTTAGATTATTCTGATCAGTCAGTCAGTTAAGTGCCATACGTGATACACGCTTGGGCGATCATGTCTAGAAAGAGACATGACTGACTGGGCAGAAAATTATCCCGCAGTAGGTTGCCATTGCTTTCTGCGGTATACTGGTTGCCGACCAAGGCTATAGAACCCAATCTGCCCTGCTATTTAACCCATAACTGGAAGGAATAAATGGATTAATACCTTTCTCAGGGTTATTTGCGCGTAAATGAATGCGATGAATTCAACTGGAATTCGAACTCGGCTCCCCGATTTCTCGTTCCGAGCCGATATCCAATGCACCACAACGCACATCCAATTATTCTGATATCTTTCCCAAATATGTCAAGGGTACCATAGGAGTTCCAACAGTTTTATGCATATCTGAATTCAAAAAAGTATGTAGCCGTGGTTAAGCACATGAAATACGGCCATGGAAATAATTATGTAACTTATTATTTCGGGCCGTGTTGTAAGTTGGTCTTTTAACTGAGGTTGATTTTTAATTATTTTTTTGTTTTTACGGCTCATCAACCTTTTGCAGATTATTTAAAGCCTGATAATATTTTTAGATCGTAAAAATGTTTTTGAGGCAGCAATGATTTACTGACACCGTTTGTACTAATTAACCCATAGCTTTGAGGGGGAATTTGCGCATAAGTGAACACGACTCTTCGATTTTCAATTCCAAGTCGTTATCCATTGCGCCACGCGTATATCCAAGCTTTAAGCACCTGGTCTTACCTAGAGGTCACCCATCTAGATACTAACCAGGCCCAACGTTACTTAACTTCGATGATCGTACGAGAGCCTGAGTTTCGAGGTGATATTACCGTAATCCATACCACGCACATAACCAAGCTTACAGCATCTGGTATTCTTAAGTGGTCACCCTTCAAGGTATTGATCGGGCTCGATGTTGCTTAACTTCCGTGATCATGCGAGTGTTTCAACGTAATATGGCCAAAGTATAATATATTACGAGTCTACGATACTAAATTACCACCCCCCGCGCGTGCCCGTGCACTCACACACACACACACACACACACACACACACACACACACACACACATAAATGCATAAATCTATAGAATGACAAGTGTGGATAATTTTGATTATGCCAATTGATCAAGAATCATGAGTGAGGCATTGGCCAACGAAGAAAAGATGTATGAAAGGCCAACAACTAAGGAAACTGATTTCTTTTTCAGGATTTTACTGAAAGTCGTTCGTAAGAGCATTCATTACATTTCTAAATACCAGTTGAATATCCGCTGCAAATACTTAAACAGCATTCTTCTCATAGCAATTTTATTTTTCATCTAAACAGTTTACAGGTGTTACTTATAAAGTTTTACTATAGAAGCTGAGCAGGGTAAATATTTAAATTTTATAAACGGTACTCGGTTCGCACCTGCCTAAAGAGAAACTTGTTCTATTTCTACATCGAATAAAAAATCTTTCGCGCGTTCATTTTAAAATCCCGTACTGTTCTTTTAATTTCAGTGATGTTGTAACAAAATAAAATAAAAAAACATCATACATTTCTTTGCTCCTGACTGGTTCGTAAAATGCAAATTTATAAATTGGATCGAAAAAATGTTCGTAACGTTTTATAAGTGAATTTTAAAGACAATATTTATAAATTTATATAAAGTTTTACATGATTTATTAAACCATATGTGCCACTTTGTTCCGATACCTTTCTCCATTTTTGAGGCAGCTTCGTTAATCTATCCTACTAGAATTACTGCATATTTCTGGATGATGAACTAAGTGGTTTTTACAGGCTTTAGGAGAACTTAAGTTCTGGTTTGGTGATCCTGCTATATATTTGGAGATTCTTGACAAAATTCAAAGAATATGTAATATTGTCGGTCCTTAACTGGCACCTCAGCTTCAGTCACTTCTCTTAACTTTCATGGTAATTGTTTCGATGAACGTTCCTCTATGGTATCTAGGTTGTTCAACTTTAAGATATCGACTTGAAACAAGAAATTGGTGAGCCGAGTTCAAATTCTAGTTGAATTCTTTGCATTCACTTACGAGAAAATACTCCAGGGTAAGTTATTAATATTAATCCATATCTTCTCCCTCCAGTTACGGGTTAAATAGCAGGACAGATTTGATTCTATAGCCTTGTTTGGCAACCAGTCTACCGCAGAAAAGTCTTTTGCCCAGTCAGTCATGTCTCTTTCGAGACATGATCGCCCAAGCAGGCATCACGCATGGCACTTAACTGACTGACTGAATAGTTTGGCATCAAGGTCACGACATTTTTACAGTTGAAATGGTTAGATGGACCATAAGTACTCTGCTAATGACATTTCTCGCTTGGGGAATTCTATTCTTGCTTATTGCTTCCCAGTCAACTTTGTGCTTCAAAAATTTAGGCACAATATCGATTTTTACTTTCTTTCTTCTTAATTCTTATTCTTTCATTGTCCTCTACCCTTAATAGCAGTTTTTTTCTCATAACCTCAGTAACCTCTTGCGCCCTAGTGATTTCATTGCTTCTCCTAAAGAAATTTAAGAGAATTTAAGAGAATTTAGTATGGATCAAAACAAGTGGTAATGGAAAGGTTCGTGATCGGGGTGGGGGGAACAGTGGGTGTAGTAAGACAGCTAAGCCCTACCAATTTCTGCTGGATCTACAAAGAGACGTGAGGTCTGGCGTTGTCTTGATGGAAGATGACACTCTTCTGATTGGCCAATTGCAAGCACTTTTCCTCACTTGCTGCTTTTAATTTGTCCATTTTGGAACAGATAGAGCTGTATTTGTCGACAACCTGTCACTAAGACTAAAATGAAAGATGCCTCTGCCTTACTATTACAAGAACTAATTCGTTCACTGTTAATTACAAGAATTAAGTTGATCCTGATCCTTGCCCTGGTTATCACTAAAATTGTAAATCCCTATTATACAGGGATGAAATAAGTTCATTAGTAATGTTGTAGAATTGAATAAACCCACAACAAAGAAGAAGGCGAGAATTTTTTAAATATAAAATGTTTTTGTTTTATTGTTTTTGCAACTAAATATTTCTCAGTTTTTATGAGCAACAAAGTTCCTTGTATGTAGCTGTTTGTTAAGATGAAAGGAAATGTGATTTCTTCGTTTGTATGTGTAAGAAAAAAGATGCAAAGAAGAAAGTGAGAAGGAATGTGTACGTGTCACGTAGCTTGGTGAATGTTACGTAGCATGGCGAGGAAGAGTCTAAGTGTCACGTAGTTTGGTGAGGAAGAAAGTGAATGAGTAAGGGAATCTCTTTTAAGCGGTAGTGTCGTGAATATCTTGTTGCTTGTTGCCGCATCTTCTCCTTACTAGCATGTATCGTCTGATGACGTTGCTTATATACTCTTCACGGGAATGATGAAATATGTTTTTTTTTATTGTCGGGGGAATGTGGCCCATTGGCTAAAAATGTTAAATATTTATTTTCAAAGGGTTAATTTATTAACTGGAAGGATGTACCGATCTTCCGACTCAGAAAACATTTCTTTTATCATTTGGTAATTGACGCTTTTGACATTTATTTCCATCTTTGCTCCACACTGTAATTAAAACCCATTTCAATAATTTATAAAAACAACGGCTCAAATATTGAAACACAGTGAGTGAAATATTTCAATTTTGCAACCAAAGTTAATTCTAGCTCTAAAATGATCTTCTATCAATAAAGTAAATGTTTAAATATTTCCGTTTCGTTGATTACAACAAAAGGATCAAGGCAGCACTTGAATCATGTCAGGTAGAATCAAAATCAACCTTGGTCGATAAAAAACGACTTCACTGAAAAATGATCTGATCACATAAATGATTATCGAATCAAGTTAAATCCTAACTACTCTTTGCTTTATGGTCTTATGACGTACTAAAGTAAACCATGTCTTACATTGTTTCCATTCTATATTCATGGCCTCCGATGCTGCTGATAATTTTTAATTGCTTAAATCTTCGATTTTTCATGAATCTTGTGACGCGTTTTAAATTTCTTATTTAGTTCGAAGGGATGTTTGAATTCCCAACAAAACCTTTTTTCTTTAATATCTAGAAAGCAGCAAGTCAAATTTCCATATTCATTCAGGTAGCTTTCTGAATACCTGTGAGTTTGTGGGGTTAATTATAATATATGTGTAAACTACAAGCGGTTGTATCCCGTACTACTAATACAGTGATTTTTCTATATTTTTTTAGATTTTGAGAAGCGCCTTTTTAATTGGTTTAATAAGAAAAGAATAGGATATAGTTTTAAATCGTTAGTTCTGTAAATAAATCTTAATTTTCCATCAATATAGCTTCCTTGTTTTGCTTTTTTATTGCCACATGCGATAAAGAACAGTATTCTGTTCATTAAATTGAATTTTAAAATAAAACTTGATCTGTTTTTCTTTTTTTCTTCATCTTTTGAAATTCGAAGGAACAATTTGGAACCAAAAAATCCATTCCAAAATCTAAGCAGAGTATTAAGAAACAGAAAAACTTTGTTAGAAACAAAGAAAAGAATACTGAACTGTTATGATATTTATCCTCCTATATGGTAGTGAGTGCTGGACAATCTCCTTAAAGATTAAGACTTGAAGCAATATAAATGTGGTTCTAAAGAAGGATACTGAAGATACAACCAACCGAATATGTTCGCAACAATGAAGCTTTAGAGAAAATGAGAACAAAATAAATACTTATTCTTAACATTAGAAAAAAAAGCTGAAATTTCTAAGGCGTATAACGAGAAAAGAAGGCTTGGAAAATCTGATACACACAGGACAGATTGAAGCCAAAAGGAACAAAGGAAAGCAACATACTTAGTATGCTTGAGTAAATGGATGGCGGAAGAAGGTTTAAAAGAAATAGCAAAAGATAAACTTATTAAAAGCTAAAAAAGCCAGAAAATTGTGGCGAGCCATGATCGCCTACGTTTTAAGGGGGACACGGCAGAGAAAAGATAAACAACAGAAAGGACAGTCAATACAATATATAACAAGACAATTCATAACTAAATGATATATCTGTCATAATAAATCAAGTGTTTGACGTGCCTGATACTTAGACAAGGCAAAAAATGTACTAACGGAGGGATATGATGTTATACAAAATAAACTTTGCCAGGTGCTTCGTGACATCGATTAGTAAATATTAACATTGTTTATTTAGCTTATTCTTCTTCAAGCATATAAACGAATTTGGAGAATTTTTAAAGGCTCATTAAACAAAGGAGGAAAAGAAGCAACGGGGTGTTAAATTCATCCTTGAATTTTGCATGTATGCATAAATCCTGGCTCTTTTGATGCTCGAAAATAGGTCATTGGCATGAAAGAATCGTAAAAAGAAGATAATATGTATCATTGTTTACAAGTTAAACGATTTACCTCTACTGACCTACTGTCTTAGAAGTAAATCCTTAAAAATTATAAATGAATAAATAAATGTTTTAAAAGAACTGAAGTTCTATAATCAGTGCTGGGTACGCACCTGTTTAAAGAGAAATTTGTTTGATTTCTAAATCAAAAGGCAAAAAAGATTTCCAAGTGTTCCGTCAAAAATCTCACTCCATTTTTGTCATTTTAGCAGTGCTAAAATAAAATAAATGTTATAAATTACTAGCAAAAAATAAAAATAAATAGATTTATATAATACTAGCAGTATAGCCCGGCGTTGCTTGGGTGTAATGAAAGCTTTAAAACTAATCTATGGTCCTGAGGCTCAGACTCTTTGGACGTTAGCAGGAAAAACTAAAAAGTAATAGTTGTTTCCAGTTAAAGCGAAATCGTAGACCGAAAGAAAAATGAATGGATGTAAGTCAGATTTTGATTTCCTGGTATCGATATCAAATAAGGTTTTTCGTCGTTAACTGAATTTTGAAGGCTAAATAAGTCTTCTGAGTAAATGGTATCATGGCTGAGACTAAGAACTACAATTATAACTACTTAGAGCCAAACCCGAAGCAAAAACTAAAATAAATGGGCTGAAAAAATACAGACATACAGGTAGATAAACAGACACACACACAAACATCTTACCTTTTATATATATATATATATATATATTATCGATTTTCTGCACTATTGTAAGAACTGCAACCTTGAAACCTCTGAATATCGTTTCTTATGTCTTTGTCTATGAGTGTATCAAATGTGATTAAAATCGGACCACTCCTTCTATAACCCGATTTTTTCGATTATCGATTTTCGATATTTATCGGGGGTACCTCGACACAAAACCTAGCTAAGAACACTCGCAGACGCTTATAGTACAACTGTGTAAATTTTCAAGAAAATCGGTCCAGCCGTTTCGGAGTCTATAGGTAACGGACACACACACACACACACACACACACAGTTCCATTTATAAATAAGTTTAGATTACTGTTTCCTATCGGGTGCATATAGTTTAAATTCTCTTCGAAAATTTAGTTTTTTTTTTTAGTTGTGCAGTTTTGTTATTTTTTTTTTAGTTTTTGTTTAGCGGTATATCAACCTCCTGTATGGTTTATTTAATACCAAAATCTATTTTGTACTCAGTTTTGTTTTTGAGATAATAACAGTTTTATTAATACAAGTCTTACTAATTAACATATCAATGGAGGATAAGTGACTGTAAGCCTTAGTTCTGCAGAAATGATCATATCTGGGTAGTGTTATAAAAGACGGCGGATCGTGTTAAAAGCAGTAGAAATTCGTTAGAAACAAAAGGAAATCTGCCTAATGCCTATGTAATAACCTTCATCCTATATGGCAGTGTATAACGGACAATTTCGTCGCTAATGACGAGAAGACTTGAAGCAACAGAGATGTGAATCTATGGAAGAAGGCTAAGAATACCATGGACGGAACATGGGAGCAACGAGGAAGTTTTAATTACACTTATGCTTATTATCACATAAATACAACTGAATCTGTCGCGCTCCGTGTTGTCATGGCTTCAGTGACAATACGGACCCAACCGCCACAACATAGACGGCATCAATGAAAGACGATTTCTTTTTTTTTTTTTCTTTTTCTTATTCGTTCTGTTATAAGAGAAGGATGTGCGTTGTGGTGCATTGGATATCGGCTCGGAACGAGAAATCGGTGGAGCCGAGTTCGAATTCCAGCCAAATTCATTGCATTCACTTACGCGCAAATACCCATGGAAAAGGTATTAATCCGTCTCTTCCTTCCAGTTATGGGTTAAATAACAGGACAGATTGGGTTCTATAGCCTTGGTCGGCAACCAGTCTACCGCAGAAAGCAATGGCAATCTACTGCGGGATAATCTTCTGCCCAGTCAGTCATGTCTCTTTCTAGACATGATCGCCCAAGCGTGTATCACGTATGGCACTTAACTGATAAGAGAAGGACAGATGCCGTAGCATAAATTCTGGGAGGCAGCGAGAGTAAGAATTTCAAGAGGGTGCAACACCACTTGTTGTCTTAGCGTCCCTACACGTGTAGCCTTAACCTGTCTATCGAACCTGGGTGTGGGAAGCATATCGATGCTTGAAAATTTCTGCAACCCTTTGTTGAATTCGCGCCGTTTTTAGAGATTTGCGGTAAGTACTTTTCGATATTTACCAGTCTTAGTTCAGTCTGACAGAAGCCCAGATAGTGGAAAATGAAACGCCACGTTACTCCAATCTTCTAAGTATGGACGACCTGCCTCCATGTCTACATTGAAGAAAATTTGGATTTTACCTAGACTCAAACACCAACCCCTAGCAACATAACCATCTCAGTCTAGAAGTAGACTATGTTATCTTTTTCAAGAATATCGAACTTTCTATACCTCGATGCAATCTCCATGCATGTGAATGGAGAAAAATCTGGATAGTTCGCTGCCAAAATATGTGAGTGGGAGAAATATCTGTAACGGATCGCGTTCTTTCTTAATCCGTTGCGATGGACCGATCCTACTTTATACCCGTGAAATTTCCGCTCGCATTAATAGATTCGTAAAAGGTTTTGAAAGTTGGACCGTCAGCAAATAGCTCAACTACTGCATCCTCTTTACATGCGTACTTTAGTGGCAGATGCGGGGGGGGGGGGGGCGAGCTGACATGATCGTTTTCGCCCTCCCCTCTCGCGGTTATCGAGAGGCTAAGTGGTGGCCACCACCATATCCTTCATATATTGAACAGTGTTCCAAAAATAATATGCCAAAAATAAGCTACCGTTTATTTCAGGTATGTTAATCTCGGAAGAGGATATTAAAAGGCTAAATATAGCAAAACATTTCTCTGCCTCGTCACAAGGTCGGTAGGTTCTGACCCCAAATGTGGGGGTGGCTTTCCTTTAGTTTACTCATAGAAAACGTCTGGTTCCATTGCTTTAAAGTGACACCAGCTGATAGATATTGAGTTATCTAAGTTTTGTTTTTTTTGTTTTTTTATCGGGAATTAGAAAGCATGATCGTAATCTTACTAATGTACGTGACATGGAAGCCGGGCCTTACTTCTCTCGATGACCTAGAGGATAACATCCCAACTGAGAAAGAGAGGGTCAATTCATAACGTGGGTGCACGCGTATATACAGAAATAGACGGTGATTAGGATATTCATTTGAGATATTCAAATATAGGTTTTGTAGCAGATAATGACAAAGAGTATTGTAGGATATAAATCGTCTATTTGGGGGTGGTGGTGGTGGTGACAATAGAAATTTGTTGGTCGAGAAATAAACAGAAATTAAATATTGATTCTATTATGATCCAGATTCTATTTTTTGTCTTTTTTTACTATTAGTAATTTTACAAATAAAAGTAAAATTGCAGACAAGTAAAATACAAGTGAAATTACAAATCGTCTTTTGTACAAAAGTTCATTTTCAGTTCAAGTGTAAAGAAGATTAATGCTCGCAAGATCTAAGAATTGGTTCTTGTTAGTGCTCGTTTAGCACCAATTGGTTACCAAAATTTTATTTTAAAATAATGGGGCTTGAACTTTTAAAATGAACTTACTTCCTGCCAAACAAACCCCGTTCCACGCAAATAAAGTAAAAGATACCCTATAGATTTAAAAAAATTATACGAGTGGAAAGGTTCACCTATCATCCAATTTACACTCCTATCCGAACTTTTGAACAGAAATAAGGGTGTATACCTTATTATATGTTTAGGATTGCGTTTCGGGTTTTTTCTAAAGTCTTTTCATTGTCTTTCATTTTAAGTAGCCCTTTCGTCTTAGTGAAATTGTTGCCTCAATTGATGTGAGTTGAAAACAAACATCATTAATTTAAATACTTTTATACCAACAACATTGCGTGAAGTTGATTTATTTATTTATTGTCTATCAACCTTTTTTTATCGATTCACCTCAAGCAAGGCGATAATTCTATTAAGACGTAAGAGGCAAATGGAAGTAAAATAAAATGAAAAGACTTTAAAAGGTACCAGAAATCCAATCCTAAACAAGTAACAAGAGATAATATTTCTATTCCTGTTAAGAAAAATAGGGAGGAGTGTAAACCGGACGATGGACAAACCTATCTACTCTTATTAAAAAGAAAAATAATTAATAGATAAAAATTCACAGTTCAGGCGGAGACGTTAGAAGTATAGAATTGAAGCAAACTTTAGAAGGAACCGGAAACCCAATCGTAAACAGGCAATAAACCTCTACTCCAGTTCAAAAGAACAGGGAAAGACTTAAAGCCAAAATAGATTTTGGATTATAGGATTTTGCTGACATTTTCGGTGAAGTCGTCTATCAGCTCCTGGTTATAGAAATTAAGTTTACAGTACGCGATGTTCCCAAACGGCCTCAGTGTAAAGAAGTAAGCTTATTTTAAGCGAGCCTAAGGAATGTGTTCTTGTGTTTGATTGTTTTTTGTTTTGTTTTTTTATTTGTTTTACTTGACTGGCCAGTAATTTCCTACCGAGTCATATTTAGGGATTTGCCGTGCTAAAGAATGTGTTTAAACTAACTGTAATGCAATGAATGTTGGTCTCGTAACGAACGGACTTCTTTCTCGAAATACTTTTTCATTTTCTGTGAAATAGTATCTCTGCTCCCGGTTAGAGAAAAGATACGTGCCTCCATAAGCCGTTATAACTATTGCTTAACGGAAACTAACAGTTATGTCTGGATATAGAGTGGAAGAGGAAGACGTGTGATGTAGAACTTTCTGGCTTTCGACATACTTCCTGAGTACATGAACTCTAAAATCAGAAGCATAACGAGATGGAACTTTGCTTTTGATCTTCGAAAAGATTTCTTTGTCATTCTAACTCTGGCCTGTTAATGAGGTCTAGAATATTCCGACCGGATCTCCTACAAAGTAAATAATTATTGACTCAAATATGGGTAAAAAAAAAAAACTATTCCCAACCCATGTTTACAAACTCGAATATAACGTCTTATTTCCGGGCCTAGTAAATGCTTAGAGACTCAAAAATAATCTATATAAAAGAAACAAAATTTCGACATTAAATAATTCGACAATAACACATATCGTAAACCACCCCGATCCAAGCACTTTACTAATTTCAGCATCCTAATTTCTTTTCATTTTCGTTATATATAACGTTTTTATGCGATAAAATATTTTTTAGCTAATGTGTAGGTATATCTTACAAAATTGTAATCAACAGAACACATTAGTAACACACTATTAATTACGCTGTTTTTGGGGTTTTTTTTTTATATAACCTAACGTCAAAACCCTTATCATTAAATTACATCGAGGCCGCAGAATTGGACTCAAGATATTCAAAATTCCTGTGTGTGTTGCAAAGAAATCTCTTATTATAAAGTAAGTGTTATGTAACAGGTTGTTTGGATGAACCAAAACGAATGAAAATAAATGACAAGTGTATTTCAACATTTAATAAAACAACTTATTATTCATTTACTGTCTGGGAACAGCAAGGATTGTATGGATTGAAACAATAAATTCTACGCGCATGTCAGTTTGTCGCCATGTTCAGTTCAGAAGTGGCGCTCTTCAAAGACAAGGGAATTAACTCCCTTGTATTTTAAGTTATTCTCTTTTATAGGGGTAGGAAATTAGCTTCAGCAAACCGTAAGGTAGCTATATTTGACGCGTTTTTTGCTTAAACAGACTTAAGAAAAAAAAATATATATGCCCACGTCTATTGAACAGGTATAGAGGCTCATCCCTTGTTCCCTGTTTAGGATGTGGTTTCCGGCTTTCTTTTTTCCGATCTTTTCACTTTTCCTTATTTTTTTTCAATTGGAGTAGATAGACTGAACTATCACCCAGTTCATACTCCATCCACGTCTATTGAACTGTTTAGGATGTGGTTTCCGGCTTTCTCTTTTCCAATCTTTTCACTCTTACGTAGCCCCCTGCACACCAGTGGCCTTACCGCCTTGCCCAGGGTGATATGATTAAATATATATATATATATATATATATATATATATATATATATATATATAATGTGGAGAAGCTTATCACTTAGCTGCGTATTGTTGACTCAGTCTTGCCGACTTCAAAGTTTCGTGAGGGCATTATTGAAATGTCTTCACCCTTCAAGATAATCTGCTTTTTCTGCTGAAAAATTACCGTCATGAAACTTCGAAGTCGGCATGACTGAAATTACACTGCTCAGCTAAATGAGAAGTTTCTCGAAATTAATTCTACTAAGGCTCTATCCTTGTCTTGATATTGAAGACTTTTTAACCCTCTAGGGCCATTCGTATCATATTTGATACAGTATTTCCCTATAAGGAAACATTTGGTATTTCCCTATAAGGAAACATTTCGTATTCATTGACTGAGCAGTCAGTACTGCTTTCATTTGAAATTTATAAAATATTTCTCTTAAAAATTTTTTCAGGAAAATATTTCTTTCAAGGCTTGTTTTCATACTGTATCAAATATGATACGAATGGCCCTAGAGGGTTAACAAAAAAAATACATCTGTCTAAAATGTCTTTCCACCATTGAACTACTGAACTAGCAATTTTGGCACTAAACATCATTGCAATTTAAGACTATATATATATATATATATATATATATATATATATATATATATATATATATATATATATATCCAAAGAAAAGCGATATCTTAGGTTCAAAATTAATTTTTAAAAATATAAAAAACATTCTTCACGCTTTTATTTTAGTTTCAAATTCAAGTTAATAGATTAAATTTAATATTTCAAATAAACAAAAGGCTTTGCTGTATTTAAAAAATTAATCTAAATTGACTGGAAATAATTTTTAAATCATTAAAAATTGCTGATTTTAGCATCACTTTAGCCATCTGTCTGCTTAATTAAAAAACTTTTCAAAAATAAAATAAGCTTATCTAAAATTTTATTTGAGGAATATTAGCTGATTTCAAGTTTAACTAATCTGATTTGAAAAAATATAACTTACTTTATGTTTAAAATATCTTAGAAATGCTTTTTTATTATGGAGGTAGGTATTTATTTAAGGTGTTGAAAGCTTTATTGACAGCCTGAAAGATTTATTGACATCCGGAAATTTAATTAATTTGTCTGTGCGTGACCTATCTGTAAAAATTAGTTAATGAATATAAAGTGAGCGCCTTTTTGTATATTATTTTAACTGCCCACTAATGTTAAAAATTTAGAAAAATATTCTCCTTTATCTAATGTTTTATTGAATTTTAGGTATTAGGTATTTATATACACAAATAAAGTTCAAAATTATTTTTAAAATAATAGGGTTACAGAATTATAATAACTTTTCCATTCATGATTAGTAAATATACTTTTTACTTAATGACAATGTCAACTGATGCATACAAATTAATGCAGAATTTCTAAATATTCAAAACTTTATAAATTATTTTAATTAAAATTTAATAATAAAAAGAAAATTCTTGTAAAAGTGCAATATTTATTAAAAATGATTTTTTAAGACAATAGTGTCAATAATATATGTTATACATAAAATCAATTAAAAGCTTATTTAATTAAATTATATCTTAGTTTTATTGCATTTTTTATTTTACGATTCAAAGTAGATTTTTGGTAACTGGGGTCCTGTTTTATATAAACAAAATTGATGATTTAAATTCTCCAAGGATTTTTTGAAATTTCATAAAACTAAATTACTTGGGTGAGAGATGTAAAATAATGATTTTACCAAGATTTTCTAAAAAGAAACATTTCTAAAATAATTTAATTCATTTTTAATAAATTCTAAAAGCTTTATTGAAATCTGACAATTATTTGATTTTTGCAAGAATTTTCAAATCAAT
Organism: Ascarosepion bandense; assembly: GCA_037127315.1. Classification (NCBI taxonomy): domain Eukaryota; kingdom Metazoa; phylum Mollusca; class Cephalopoda; order Sepiida; family Sepiidae; genus Ascarosepion; species Ascarosepion bandense. The sequence goes on along the minus strand of JBBBDQ010000233.1, from coordinate 3,199,829 downwards.
GTGTTTTGTTTTCGTTTTTTTTTTCAGAGCGAAAAAACGCTAAAATCTCCAATATAGACGATATATAGATATAGATATATAGATATAGATATTTTTTTTTAATCATTTCACCCCAAGCAAGGCATTCCACTGCCACTATTGCGCATGGGGCTACATAGGGGAAGGTAAAGAGAAGGAGTGGTTAGACATAGGGAATGTCAGGAGGAAGGTGACAGATGAGTAAGGATACCGAGTATGAGGGTTGGGCAGATGGGAAGAGTGTTTGATAGAATGCGAGCAGGTTAGTTGTTAGGAGGTGTCTATTGACCTTACATTTAAACTCCTGGAGATTGTAGCCGTCGGGGAAGCAATCGTGTGGAAGGGAATTCCACAGTCGAGAAGTGCGAGGAAAGAAACTGTTGGAGTAGAAGTGGCGGTTGCATTTTATCAGTTTCACTGTAAAAGGGTGGGATCTAGTTGCTAATCTAGTATCTCGTGCAAATTCGTATTTAGGGGGCACCAGTGATCTAAGTTCATCGGAGCAGAAGCCGTGAAAGTATTTATAGAAGAGACACAGGGAAGCCACCTCGCGCCGGTGGGAGAGAGATTGCAGGCGGTCTGCCAAGTCGGTATCTATCACATTACAGACCCTCCTCTGAACCTTATCGAGAAACCCGAGGAGAATAGCAGGGGCACCCGACCAGATATGGCAGCAGTATTCAATGCATGGGCAGATGGTAGATTTATATATGTGCAGGATAGATTTAGACGGAAAAAAACTTCCGGGCCCTACACAGAGAACCGACTTTCATAGCAGCGGATTTAGCAATGGATTCGATATAGTCATACCATTTGAAGTCCGCTGAAAGTGTGAGACCAAGGAGGCGTAGTGTTTTGCTCTCTGGGAGGCAAGTCTGGTCCATGCTAATGGGAGGTAGGTGAGATTGTCGATGATGGTTAATTGAGAGTAGCTTCGTTTTAGAAGCATTAAAATTTACTAGCCATTTCTTACCCCAGTCCAATATGGATTGGAGGTCTTTTTCAATCTCGGCTGCGAGGTTAGCTTTGACGCCTACACCAGATTTTTGTAGGAGGCGAGAGTAAACTGTGGTGTCATCGGCGTACAAACCTACTTGGGCTCTTATGGAATCAGGGAGATCATTAATGTATATCAGGAAGAGTGTAGGACCTAAGATGGAGCCTTGGGGGACACCTGCGTTTGCATGAGAGTTCTGGGAGGCATGTCCGTTTAATACCACCTTCATTGTGCGGTTAGAGAGGAATGACTGGATTAGTTCATACAAATGTCCAGTTATACCATAGCTCCGCAGTTTACAGAGAAGGCCAGCATGCCAAACTCTGTCGAACGCCTTAGATATATCCAATGCAACGGTTCGAGCTTCGCCATTCCTGTCGAGTGCCTGCTATATGTACTCGGTGATGGTCGTTAGCATATCAGCAGTAGACCTGGTGAAGCGGAAACCATATTGCTTGTCCGAGAGGAGCCTGTGTGCTGTGAGATGCTGAACCACTTCGGCGCTGATAATGGCTTCGAACACTTTGCCAAAGATCGGAAGAAGGCTGATAGGGCGGTAATTTGCAGGGTCCGAGGGTTCTCAAGTGTTTTTAAATATAGGAACTACAGAGGAAGATTTCCAACAGGCAGGAAAGCAGGAAGCAGATAGGCAGAGGTTGTAGAGCTTAGAAAGGACAGAGGAGAGTTCAGGGGCACATTTCTTTAAGACTATGGTTGGGATTCCGTCCCCACCGCTCGCTTTGTGAGGGTCAAGTTTTAAGATTATCTTAGAGACAAGCGAAGGTGTAATGTGGACATCATTCAGTTGTGCCTCGGTTCTAGGTGAGAAGTCGGGTGTAAAAACTCCAGATGAGTCCAGACTCGAATTGTTCAAGAATCTGCGGGCAAAGCATTCAGCCTTATTTGCCGGGGAGGTGAGGACCTCAAATTTGTTGATTAGCGGGGGTATTGTGGACTTGCTCTTGTTAAGTACTCTTTTCCAGAGTCGCCAGTAGTCTTTAGAGCCGAATTTAGAGCATGCTATGCGTTGCTTCATTCTGGAAGCAAACAACATCTTAGCTTCGTTAAGTATCCTTTTACACTTATTACGAGCTGAAGTGAAAAGGCGCCTGTTTTTGGTCCGACGCGTAGTTACGACAGAGTCGGAAGAAATGATTCCGGTGGGCAATGGCAGCCGAGCAAGCGGATGAGAACCATGGAGACGAATGAGATTTCCTAGCAGGGATGAAGGCATCGATGCCAGCCTTAACCCAGGAGGAGATCTCGGATGCACATTCTTCGATGGGAAGACTAAAAACGTTGTTCCAAGGGATGTCACAGAGGAAGTCTCGGAACGAATCCCAGTTTGCTCTTTGATAGCAGTAGGATATTCTACTTGTCTGGGTTTCATGGGTCGGGCGGGAGTGGAGTGAAATATTGACGGACACTACAGTGTGGTCAGAGTTTCCGAGTGGGCAGAGTTGTCTGGTAGTGCAAGATTCTGGGATGGAAGTGAAGCAGAGGTCTAGAAGTGAGTCCCTTCCGTTAGGGTTGTCGAAGAAACGCGTGGGGAAGTCCACTACTTGTGTAAGGGATTGGGTGATTGAAAAGTTCATGGTGTGGACACCAGCAGGGTCGGTGACTGCGTTCTCCAGCCACTTGGTGTGGTGGGCGTTAAAGTCACCAAACACGAATACATGGGCAGAGGGATGGCAAGAAATGTCGATATTGTCAGAAATGATATCAAGTAACGAACAGTCAGGGGAGGAAGGAGAGCGGTAGAGAAAGAAGAGCTGAGAAGTGAGAGGCGGAAGCACATGAAAAAATGATCTGGGGATTCAAAAGATGACACCCTAGCTAAGGGAAGGTGTTCGCTGACATAGACACCAAGCCCATGTATATGAACAATGGAGTCCTTCCTGAAGAGAGGAAGGTAGCCAGGAACGTAGAACTCAGATGAGGGGATAGAAGGGTTAAGATTAGTTTCACATAGGGCTAATATATCAGGTGAGTTATTATGGAGCAATGAATCTACGCTGAGGAAGTTGGTGCGGATGCCGCGTATGTTAGTGAAAGAGATGCAGACAGGTTTGGGCGTTTTCAAATGAGCTGGTTTAGTTTTGCTATTATGTTTGCTTTTTTCCATAGTGATTCAGTTAAGGAGAGGTCTTAGAATAGAATCAGTCGGTCAATCGTTTGCAACTTGTGAAGGATGGAGACTGGCGCGGCCTACAACATAATGTGGCCTCGGGGTTGCCCACTGAACGTTCATGCAGGGACGCCCGTCCATGCGCGATATGGCACTACAAGAACCCCGGTATTATTCAACTGTTGATCAGAGCAGCCTATCTACTCCATCTACTCCAATTAAAAAAAAAAGTGACTGAGGTTTACAAAGTTTTAACTTAGTAAAATTTAAAAATACCCTTGAATTGCAAAATAATTTACACAAATTAAGTGACGAAAAAAAAATAAATAAATAAATAAATAAAATAATTTCCAAAAAATTACACAAAAACAGACTGAAAAATGGACTGAATCCCGGTTGACTTACCACAAGCAGCTAACACTGTAAAGTTGATTTAATTCAATTTCTGAAGACAAAAATAGAAATTAAACCGTTTTTTACAGAATATAGTCGAGTTATGTTGCTTGCGTTTGCTGGCCAAACCGTTACGAATTCAATCTCTCGAAGACAGAAATTTAAATCTTCTACAAGACAAAACTAATGGAAATAATTGAACCGTGATACTATTTATCTTAAGTCAAAAATAACCTTGAATTGCAAAATAATTTACACAAACTAAGTGACAATAGATATAGATATATAGAATCCGCTGATTCAAGAAAGCAACAATTGTAACCACAGTTTCGAACGTTCTCAAAAGAATCAAAAATATAATTTGATAATAAAAAAACTTCGGTTTTCTCTCTTAATAATTAAATAAAGATTTTGACAACAAAACCTTATCTTTTAATAAACTTCTGGCATATTTTCATTATTTATACTCGTTTTTAGCGAATCTTATGAGGTATCTATAAATATATATATATATATATATATATATATATATATATTGTAAGAAATTTATGGAACACGTAGTTTTTTTAACCCACTGTTCATGCATTTACTTTTATAAAGAGTGCTCGATACAACGTAGAGCTTTATATTGTAATGGTTGTTACAATGGTTTATAAAATCATAGTATCACTACACAAAAATTTTCGCGTTTCGGAGCTACGTTTGCCCCTCTTCTGGTGATCAGTTGAAATGAAAAATAAATGGTAAAAGCGATTTATTTATCATATAACCAAAAATAAATCGTTTTCACCATTTATTTTTCATTTCAACTGATCACCTGAAGAGGGGTAAACGTAGCTCCGAAATTTTTGTGTTGTGATACTATGCTCTTATAAACCATTGTAACAACCATTACAATATATATATATATATATATATATATATATATATATATATACATGGTGTGTTTTAAACAGTAAAATTATTTTATACCTAAAAGTTTGGTTAAAGAACGACAAAAGAGTTTTGCTAAGGCGCTAATCCTAATATTTTTGCATATTTCAGAAAATGCTCTGAAAATAGAAAACAAATTAAAAAATACTTAAAATTCGTTAGCCTTTAACCAAAGCTGTATAATGCTTGAAGACTCTCCAGGCAGATCTCGTATCCTGGTATTGTTACAATCTGAATTTAGGTCCGACAAATTATACGGTATGACACACCAAATAATTTGAAACTTTTTAATTATAAAAGCAATTATATCGACAGAGTATAAATATTCTCTTCGATGATTGACAGGGTTCCGATGATTATCAAACTTCTTTTGTAAACTGTCATAAATGTCAATCCTCATGAGGTGCAGCATGTCTTAGCCAAATTGAGGTAATCTTCAGATTATTTTCACAACAAGCACAGGCAGTCTTAAAGACGCGCAAAGGAAATGAATTATAACAATATAAAACAATTTGATTGAGTGATTCGTCTTCTAAAACTTATCAACGCTCTCCATTAAATATATTTAGATTGTAAGAATTTTTAATTAATCATTTAGTGATACAAATCTTACTAATTAAACCATAGTTGGGGTGAAGAGGTGAAGAGGTGAATTCGTTCCTTTCTTATTAGTATTTGTGCGTAAGTAAATAAAACGAACCCAACTAGAATTTGAACTCGGCTTTCCTATTTCTAATTTCGAACTGTTTATCTATTACAGTGTCCGCACATGAAAGCTTAAAGCACCTCGTATTCCTAAGCGGCCATCTAAATACTTACCAGCCTCGACGTTGTTTAACTTCAGTGTTCGTACCGGAACTGATGTTTCAACTTGAGCCGGTCTCTCAATGGAAAGAATGATAACCGAACTTGACACTCTCGAGATTACTAAAAAAAAATACAACCAACAAAAGAAAAATATACGGTAATGTTGACATGATCGCCCAAGCGTATATCACGTATGGCACTTAACTGACTATTAGAACAAGATCATTTTAAAGATAGAATCATAAACCAATGGATTTAAGTAACTTATAGGTGGAACGTCAGGACACTCAACTGTGGACAACTGGAGAATGTCAAACAGGAGATGAACAGACTGAATATCAGCATCCTAGGCATATGAGAAACAAGATGGCCTAATAATGGAGATTTCAGTAGCGACACCCACAGGATAATATATGCAGGAGGTAAAAAACACGAAAAAGGGGTCGCTTTAATATTAAACAAACAAGTGAAGAGATGTGTACTTGGCTACTGGCAACTGTCAGAGAGAGTCCTCTTGGTTAAACTGCGGGGAAGGCCCCTCAATATAGCTATTATAGTAGTTTATGCGCCAACAACTCAAACCTCGGAGGACGAAATAGAATCTTTCTATTCAATACTGGACAGTGCCAAGGCTCAGTGCAAAAGCCAAGAAGTTAGGATAATAATGGGGGACTTAAATGCAAAGGTAGGTAAAGATAGAGAAGGAGACACAAACGGCAACTTCGGACTAGGAGAGCGCAACGAAATAGGAGAAAAATGGATCCAATGGTGCTCAGCCATTGACCAGGTCATTACTAACACCTGGTTCCAAGAACACCCACGACGTTTATGGACATGGAAAAGTCCAGGAGGCGACACGAAGAACTAAATAGATTATATAACTATAAACAAGAGATTCAGGAACGCAGTAGTCCAATGCAAAACATACCCAGGTGCCGACTGCGGAAGTGACCACGTCCCAGTCATCTGCAAACTAAAAGTGAAACTCCGAAGACTGAAGAAGCCCAGCATATCACCAAGGCTGCAATACGACACACTAGAGGACGATCTCACCCTGCAGAAAGAATACAATAACAGCGTGAGAAGGAAATATGAAAAACAAATTGGAAAAGGATACTCAAAATGGGATTCACTAAAAGAAGCGATGGTGACCTCAGCAAACAACATAGCCCCAAAGGAAATCAGACACAGAAGAAAAAACGAGTGGATGACCGAAGAGATCCTCCACATGATGCAAAGGAGACAAAATATAACGCCAAGACACGGAGCAGAGTACAAAAATCTTCACAGGGAGATAAGGAACAAATGCAGACAAGCCAAAGAGGAATGGCTCAACAACAAATGTGCAGAAGTAGAGAGACTGAGCAGGAACAACAAAGCAGAGATGCATAAAGAGATGCATAAAGAGAACTGACAGGACAAAAAACCTGCTCCTCAACAGGATGCATAAAATCCAAGGAAGGGACAATCATATTAGAGAAAGAGGAAATACTCCAGCGATGGGAAGAATATATAAAGGATCTCTTTTGCGACAAGAGAAAACAACCGAGAATACACAAAGAGATGGATGGACCGGAAATACTAAAATCCGAAGTGGAAGCTGCAATGGCCAAAATGAACAGAAACAAAGCAGCTGGTCCAGACGGTATAGTGATAGAGCTGCTGACAGCCTTAGAAGAATATGGCATAGAAAAAATTACCGACATAATAAACGAAATTTATAGCAGCGGAATAATACAAGACGACCTATGCAAGTCGATATTTATAGCGCTGCCGAAGAAACCTGGTGCAAACGAGTGCGAACTACACAGAACTATCAGCTTAATGAGTCACATTACAAAACTGTTTGTCAGAATCCTGATGAATAAAGCGAGAATCAGAATCAGGCCAGAGATAGGGCAGGAACAGTTCGGGTTCGTCAAAGACACTGGAACAAGGAACGCCATATTCATGATTAGGATGCTCTCTGAAAGGGCAATACAAATGAAGAAAGACTTGTACCTATGCTTCATTGACTACGCGAAAGCATTCGACAAAATGCAACACAAAGAATTGATGGAGATGCTAGACAACCTCGACATTTTCGGCAAAGACATAAGAATAATCAAGAATCTCTACTGGCAGCAAACGGCCTGCATACAGACAGGTAACGACCTCAGTAGATACACAAAGATAGAAAGAGGCGTAAAACAAGGATGTGTCTTTTCACCGGATTTGTTCTACCTGTCCAGCGAGAATATTTTGAGGACCCTAGATGACACGCCAGGATTTGTTATTGGAGGCCACAACCTGAACAACATAAGGTATGCGGACGATACAGTGCTGATTGCGGACACGGAAAGGAAACTACAAGACCTCATACAGAAAGTAGCAGTGGAGAGTGACAAGAAGGGACTACAAATAAACTTTAAGAAAACTGAGTGCATGGTCATCAGCAAAAGATACAGTCCAAAATGCCAAATACAGGTGGGGGATAACAGAATCAAACAAGTACAAGAATTTAAGTACCTAGGAAGTGCTCTAACAGAAGATGGAAAGTGCGACACGGAGATCCGAAGGCGAATTGGCATGGCAAAGGACGCGTTCCAGAAGATGAGCAAAATACTAACACACAGGAAAATCTCAATAGAAACGAAGAAAAGAGTGCTAGACTGCTACGTGATGTCAGTTCTTCAATACGGCAGTGAATGCTGGACAATATCATCGAAAATGAGAACAAAACTGGAAGCGGCCGAAATGTGGTTCTACAGAAGGATGCTACAGATATCGTGGACTGAGCATACAAGCAACGACGAGGGGTTAGAAAGAATGGCAACAAAAAGGAAATTGATGCTGAGCATCAGGAAGAGACAACTGAAGTTCCTGGGACATGCAATGAGGAAGGAGAGTCTGGAGAACCTGATACTGACTGGCCAGATAGAAGGAAGGAGAGACAGAGGAAGGCAGCGGATAACATATTTGCAAGGCCTGATCAGGTGGATGACGGAACGAGGGTTGCCAGGAGCAACAGGAGCAAACATACTAAGAGTCACAAGGGATAGGGAGACGTGGAGAGCCATGATCGCCTACGTCCTGAAGGGACAGGGCACATAGAAGAAGAAGAAGAAGAAGAAGAAGAAGAAGAATGGGGATGTGCGTTGTGGTGCATTGGATATCGGCTCGGAACGAGAAATCGGGGAGCCAAGTTCGAATTCTAGCTGAATTCATTGCATTCACTTACGCGCAAATACCCTTGGGAAAGGTATTAATCCGTCTATTCCTTCCAGTTATGGGTTAAATAACAAGACAGATTGGGTTCTAGAGCCTATATAGCAGAAAGCAATGACAACCTACAGCGGGATAATCTTCTGCCCGGTCATTCATGTCTCTTTCGGCACATGATCGCCCAAGCGTGTATCACGTATGGCACTTAACTGAGTGATGTTGGCATTACAATATGCCCCAATACCCATTTCATATATCCTCAAAGTTCTCCTGTAATTGGTCAAATTTCAAAATTTCCTTGGGGTTTGCAGCGATCGAGCCACCTAGCAATGTACTCGTTGAGCTCGCCAAAATGTATTCAAGTGTTGACAATTGGATACTCAAATCTAGTGTTGCTTGTTGCAAAGGGATTCCCATATCTCTACAAGCTCTAGGGCCCCCAAAATGTAGGTTCGCCTACAAACCTACCTTTTCTAGAAGCAGTAAATCTGATACCGAAGAATAAAATATTAACCACTTGCATTATAGAAGGCGCTTGGAGTAAAGAATAGTTCAAAAACTCCACCCACGTCTATTGAACAGGTGAAGAGGCTCATCCCTTGTTCCCTGTTTAGGATGCGGTTTCCGGTTTTCTCTTTTCCAATCTTTTCACTCTTTTCTTTTTTTCTTTTTTTTCAATTGGAGTAGACAGACTAAACTATCGCCCGGTTCACACTCCACCCAGGTCTATTGAACAGGTGAAGAGGCTCATCCCTTGTTCCCTGTTTAGGATGCGGTTTCCGGTTTTCTCTTTTCCAATCTTTTCACTCTTTTCTTTTTTTCTTTTTTTTCAATTGGAGTAGACAGACTAAACTATCGCCCGGTTCACACTCCACCCACGTCTATTGAACAGGTGAAGAGGCTCATCCCTTGTTCCCTGTTTAGGATGCGGTTTCCGGTTTTCTCTTTTCCAATCTTTTCACTCTTTTCTTTTTTTCTTTTTTTTCAATTGGAGTAGACAGACTAAACTATCGCCCGGTTCACACTCCACCCACGTCTATTGAACAGGTGAAGAGGCTCATCCCTTGTTCCCTGTTTAGGATGCGGTTTCCGGTTTTCTCTTTTCCAATCTTTTCACTCTTTTCTTTTTTTCTTTTTTTTCAATTGGAGTAGACAGACTAAACTATCGCCCGGTTCACACTCCACCCACGTCTATTGAACAGGTGAAGAGGCTCATCCCTTGTTCCCTGTTTAGGATGTAGTTTCCGGCTTCCTCTTTTCCATTCTTTTTACCCTTACGTAGCCCCCTGTGCATCAGTGGCGTCATCGCCTTGCTTGGGGTGATATGATTAAAAAAAAAAACATCATCTCTGGAAAGTAGTTCAAGCCATTCACTTTCTATCCTCAATAAAAAGACCTGTCTGTGTAAATGGTTGGCAGCAAAGGGATTAGGAGAAATAGCGAAAAGACAAACCGGAATTGATGTAGAGTCGGATGGCCCACATCTAGAAGTAATACAGTACATCGATGATGCTTGCTTTACATGTTCGCTACTCTCAAACATTTAAGAAAAAAACGAAAATAAAATCTTTGTCATATGCAATTAAACTGGCCAGACGTTTGCTGCACCGTGTTTCGTCGTTGAAAATTACGTTCTCTTGATCAGGATGGTGGAACAAGATTTCTGTATCATTACCAAAAAGGGAGAAAAAAAAGTCTAGTCACTCCCAGTAACTGAAAATCTGCACCGATTGAATTAACATTGACCCGGTGGGCGAGGGCATGCGTGATATCACCAGACATCATCCGCCTCCACCTTCCCGGACGCTAGATAAGTGGACGCACGGGTAATATTCCTACTTAACTAAGAACAAGAATACCCTTCACACACACGCACACTACCATAAAAACATAGCCTATGTAATTAAAGTTAATCCTGTAAATGACTTTGGCAGACATTGGCTCAAATCTAAACTTAATCTTTTAAGATGTTCGTTGTTTGCGTGTTTTAATTTCTTTTCTTTTTTTTTCTTTCTTTTTTTCTTTTTTTCTTTTCTTTTATTTATTTTTCATTTCTTGACTCGACAACCCTATTCTAATTAGTAGGTGGAATTTGAAATCCAAGCAGAGTCTTGGAGAAGCAACTCGAAATCAGACTTGTCAGACTGTCTGCTTTCGGGTGGAGAGGAAACGACTGGAGAGGAAACGACTGTCTGCTTTCGGGTGGAGAGGAAACGACTGCCAAACGACTGTCTCGTCTGGGGGAAAGTAGAGAAGACCTATCCCGCTTAGGCAGGATCCTCGAAGAATTTTTCCCTGAGCGTATCCGTTTGGAAACCCTACGTAAAAATCAGCCTTGTGTCACATCTAGCCTCAGTGGTTAAGACTTGGGTAAATACCCAGAGTCTTGGGGAAACATTTTAAAGTCTTCCATCTACAACTGCTCGTTATTAAAGTTTTTCATTCTTATCAATTAAGAAAAATTCTGGCATCGTTTGTTGCGTTCATTTTCGTAAAATTTTCATAACAAATGGCATGAATCTATCTCTTCTTTCATACCCACCAGCTACAGATTAACAAAATACTGGGTTCTCAAGACTTGGGTTTAAACCAGTCTTAGGATGGCAATTCTGAATTTTATACTGTGATAGGCAATGAGAAACCACTCCAATCTCTCAAGCCCCCAAAATGGTATGGAAAACAAATACATTGGTGAGGCAGAACTTAATTGGATAGTTTTTTATGGTAGGCTTCTTGAGATGTTTAATTTTATAAAAAGAAGAGATAGCGAAAATATTTTAGATTAATGCAAAATAGTCACAATTCAGCAATCAGGTGTTTTATATGAATGAACCAATATTCTAGATACGATATTCACTAATTCAATCGATATGCCATGATTCTGCTTTGATTTAATTTAATTCTGATAGAAATACTACCTAATAACATTTGTAAAAATCCTGTCAAATTGCATACACTAATTACCATGCTTACCTCGATGTCTGAAACTAGTTTCTATGGTCAACTCTACATTATGATTGTTATTATTGAATATCTTCACTCGAACCAAAACAAGGCACAAAAACTAAACTCAAGATATTAATTGCAGCTCCCTTACATTACTATACCAACTGCATCGCCCTTTTTTAAATCAACTTTTGCGAAAATATTCTTCTTCTTCTTCTTCTTCTTCTTCTTCTTCTTCTATGTGCCCTGTCCCTTCAGGACATAGGCGATCATGGATTTCCACGTTTCCCTATCACTGGTGGCTCTGAGCACGCCTTCTCCTGTTACTCCATGCAACCCTCGTTCCATCATCCACCTGATTAGGTCCTTCAAATATGTTATCCGTTGCTTTTCCCCGTCTCTTTTTCCCTCTTTCTGGCCTGTTAGTATAAGGTTCTTCAAGCCCTCCTTCTTCATTGCATGTCCCAGGAACTTCAGCTGTCTCTTCCTGATGCTCAGTATTAATTTCCTTTTTGTTTCTATCATTTCTAATATCACATGCTCGATCCATGATATTCACAGCATTCTTCTGTAGAACCGCATTTCAGTTGCTTCAAGTTTTTCCTTCATCTTTGATGATATTTTCCAGCATTCACTGCCATATTGAAGGACGGACAGCACATAGCAATCCAGTACTCTCTTCTTTGTTTCTAGCGAAAATGTCCTGTTTCTTAATACTTTACTCAACTTCTGGAATGCTTCCTTTGCCATGCCAATTCGCCTTCGGATCTCTGTGTCGCACTTTCAGTCTTCTGTTATAACACTTCCCAGGTATTTAAATTTTTGTACCTGCTTGATTCTAGTATCCCCGACCTGTATTTGGTATATTGGGCTGCCCTTTTTACTGATGACCATGCATTCGGTTTTCTTGCAGTTTATTTGTAGTCCTTTCTTGTCACTCTCTTCAGCTACCATCTGACCCCAAACTGTAAAATGCCCCAAACTGTAAAATCTTCTCGAATAACCTAAATACAGTTATTAAGAAGAAGAGTTAAAATTAATGTATGCAAGATTAATGCATTAATTTAAACTCTTCTTATTAATAACAATTTATAATATTAATAAGAATATTTTGGCCAGAGATCTACAATGAAGACCCGTTGAAGAGATGCAAGCAAGAGAACATGGGCACCATCATTACAAGAAGGCGGTGGAGATGGATTGGACATGTGCTCCGAAAAGATCCACAGTCAATCACAAGAATAGCAATGCACTGGACTCCAGATGGCAAAAGAAAGAGAAGACCAAGAACGATATGGAGAAGTACGGTGAAGAATGAGATGAAAGCCATGCAGTACTCTTGGGATACATTGACTAGTCTAGCCCAAGATAGACAGAGGTGGAGAAACTTTGTTGCTGCCTTACACCATTGGGTGTAACGGATGATGAATGAAAAAAAAACATGAATTATTAATAACTCCAATGTTTCTTTCCAGGTAAACTGATATCCAACTGTTCAACGAAGAATTCAATAATAACGAGTACTGACTTCTCTTAGAAATGGGCCAAATTTGGCGTCGTAGTGCTACCAAGTAGCCGCAAAAAAGTTTTTATCTTCGAGGGACATTCATGCTAACATGCTTGCTATATTAGAGCTTTATCAATAGGGCAAAAGAGAACAGCTGAATTTAGAAGGGGAAGAGGGAGTCTTGAAATGGCCCAATATCAGGAAGTCCTGCAACTACCACCAATCGTGTTCACCACATTGTAATGGTTGACAGGCAATTGACTATGAATCAAATACTTAATGCTACTAGCCTATCTTATGAGAGATTTAAGAATATTCTGCACGCTGAAGTTGGCAGGACGAAGGTTTCTGCTCGGTATGTTGCACATTTTCTGACACCTGATCAAAAGCTCACCAAGATGATCACATCACGGAAAAACCTAACATTGTTAGAGGCAGATCAAGTTGGTTTCCTTTAACGTTTTCTAACACCGAATGAGACACTTGAGACGGGTAAGATAGTTGAAACAAAGAGACAACCCATGCAGTGGAAACATCCCTCTTCAACTGCTCCAAGGTATACCAAAGCTCTTTCATATGCAGAAGAGCTGATGGTCTCAATTTTTTAAGCCAAAAGTTTAGTATTTTTTGACTATCCCCAAAACGGTTACGCCAACAATGGAGAGTACTCTGCCAGCTTGCTGATACAGTTAAGAAAGGGTATAAAGACCAAACTCCAATGAAAACTGACGAAAGGTGTCATGTTTCATCATTACAATACTCCAACACACGAGTTCTTGTTTTCAGTGGCTGTTGTGAGCAATTGTGGCTTTGAACTGTTTGATCACGTTCGCTGATTTTGTTCGTCTCACTATCATCTGTTCCCCAATATGAAAAGACATTTGGCTGGGAACCAGTGTCGCAGTGATGATCATGTCATTCACTGTTCGTCATATTTTTGGCCAACCAAAATCTAATCACTGCAACACTGATGGAAAAAGTGTATGGGGCACCAGGGGGACTATGCTGAAAACTAAACCTCATTGGGTCACATTTCAGCTATGAACTTTTCAGCCAACTTTCGTAAGTCTGCATTTCACTCTTCTACGTGGCTAGTCGCAAACAGAAGCTACTTCTATGACCTTCGCTGTGATGGAGGATTAGGTAATGACAACGAGGGTTAATAAATTTCTACTATGGAATAGTTACAGCACTAAAATAACAAGAACTTTACTTTCCACTAGTTCACTACTCGTTCGCCAATCTGATGGCAAATGTTCAAGTAAGCTTCACTTTTTTATTTTCTGCAATCCATACTACGTTCAAGAAGTCAAATCAACCAATTTCGCTCGAAAACACTGCTTACTTTGTGGAACAATCTCCCGCATGTTTGTTTCCCTCAATCTTAAACTCCTCAAGTCAAGCGTCAGTTGCTATCTACCCTTTTAATCTTCACTTCTTACTATCTTCTTAATATCACGCACCTCATTTAGTAACCTTGACTAAAACTTCCTTGAAAACTTCCAAATGTAGACAGATTCTTTGTAATCTATTTTACTCTGTCGTTTTGTCGAGTTGAGAACATTTTATTCTCATTTTGAATGCAAATTAACTGGTATTATTGTTTGGGGTGTAATAAAATTAATAGGGCTTTTTGTCGAAAGTCTTTCTCGCCTCTCTAAGGCTCTAAATGGATGACTTATTTAATATTTATTTTCAGGCTAAGTTAATGCAAGGATCGTTTGCTAACTTCAGGATTTGCTTAACTGCGTAAACCGCTTTAACCCCTCGAAAAAAGAAGAGGACCTTTGTCTATCTATTGTTTAAACCTCTGCTTATTTATCTATTGTTTAAATATCTATATTTGTATCGTTTTGACATCCGTAGCAAATGTAGTCAGGCTAAAGAAAGTTGGCTCAATGAAAAATGCCCGGAAGTAGATAGAAAGAGCACAACAAATAATGGAGAAATGCACAAAAAATAAAGGAACTAACAGCAACAGGATGTATAAAAGCAACAGGATGTATAAAAGCAACAGGATGTATAAAAGCAAAAGATGGCACGCTAATATTAGAAAAAGAAAAATACTTCAGAGATGGTACGAGTATATCGGAGATCTCTTCTACGACAAGAGAGAGCAAACAAATAATGCACACACAATAATGCACTACGAATGGACCTAAAATATTAAAACACCGAAGTGTAATCGGCAATGGCAAAATTAAAGAGAAACAAAGCAGCGGGACCAGACGGAATTGTAATAGAAATGTTGATGCCCCTAGAAGGCTTTGGCGTCGACAGACTAACAGAAATCATAAACAAAATCTACTACAGCGACAATATACCGGAGGACCGAAGCAGATCAATCTTTATAACACTACCCAGGGGCAAGAGAATGCGAACCCCATCAAACAATCAGTTTAATGAGCCACATAACAAAACACATCATCCGGAACAGAGCGCGCAGCAGAATCGGCCCAGAGATAGGACAAGAACAATGTGGATTCGTTAAAGATACCGGAACGAGTAATGCGATATTCATGCTCAGAATGCTATCTGAACGAGCAATACAAATGCAGAAGGACCTTTATCTGTGCTTTATAGACTACGCAAAAACGCTTGACAAAGTACGACACAGGAACTTGAGATGCTTGACAACCTCAACATTTTCGGAAAAGACGTTAGAATAATCAAGAATCTATATTGGCAGCAAAGCGCTTGTGTACGGATAGGAGGTGAACTCAGCAGGTATGCAAAAATATAAAGGGGCGTAAGACAAGGATGTGTTTTCCCACCGGATCTTTTCAACCTGTACAGCGAAGCAATTATGAGAGAAATAAAAGCCTTACCAGGATTCGTCATTGGCAGCCACAATCTCAGCAATATCTGATACACGGATGACATGGTGCTAATAGCAGGACATTCTACAGAGTTCAAAAGAAAGTGAAAAGAAAGGATTAAGCATAATCCTCAAGAAAACTGAATGTAAATTCATCAGCAAAAAGAGGAGACCAATATGCCAACTGCAAGTTGAAGAATCTAAAATAAAACAAGTAAAAACTTTAAATACCTGGGAAGTGTTTTGATAGAGGATGAAAAACGCATCGGCATTTCAGAAACAAGCTAGAGTATTGAAAGACAGAAAAATCTCATCAGAAACAAAGAAAGGAGGGCTGGATTGCTATGTGATATCTGTCCTTCTGTATGAAAGTGAATGCTGGACGATCTCAATGAAGAAGAGACTTAAGCAGCAGAATGTGGTTTTACAGTAGGATGGTGAGGATAACATGAACAAAGCACGTGTGCAACGATGAGGTGTTGGAAAGGATGCAAACGAGAAGAAAACTGGTAATAAATATCAGGAAGAGAAGACAAATTTAGGTTCCTGGGACCCGTAATGAGAAAGGAAGGTCTGGAGAACTTGATATTCACAGGTCGGATAAATGGAAGAAGAAACAGGGGAAAGCAGCGCGAGGCTTACTTGTAAGATCTGAGCAAATGATTGACGGAGCGGGGTTTGGAAGAGATACCAAGAGAACAATCTTTGAGAGCGACAAGAGACAGAGCCAAGTGTAAGTCCACGACCGCCTACGTCCTGAAAGGACACAGCACATGAAGAATATATATATATATATATATATATATATATCAGTATGCAGTGTGGGTATAGAAGAATCCAAAGAGGAGTATCCTGTACATACAGTGGTAGGATAACTCTCTAAAAGAGCTCTAAACATATATGCATATAAATACATACAGAGCAAATATAAGAAAAATTAAGACAGACACGTTATTTCATGGTGAATCGGAAGTATAGGCCTATTTCAGGCGAACCATCGTTAGCTTCCGTCTTAACAAAGGATTTTACAGAAATAGAGAGCTCGATAGATATAAAAGAGACATGACTGACTGGGCAAAAGATTATCCCGCGTAGGTTGCCATTGCTTTCTGCGGTAGACTGGTTGCCAGCCAAGGCTATAGAACCTTATCTGTCCTGTTATTCAACCCATAACTGAAAGGAAGCGACGGATTAATACCTTTCCCAAGGGTATTTGCGTGTAAGTGAATGCAATGAATTCAGCTGGAATTTGAACTCGGCTCCCTGATTTCTCGTTCCGAGCTGATATCCAATGCACTACAACGCACATCCTCATCATAGATAAATAACTGAAAAATCATTTTTTCTCTCCTATGAAATACAGTAGCCCATTCTTTGTTTCCCTCTCGCTCTCTTGCTCTTTCTACCCAATGACGATCGACCAGGCGTACACGCGGATACGCACTTGAGCAAACTTGTTCGTCCTGGGCGAGCCTTTTGATTCCGACCGGAAGTGATCATTTCGGCCCACCTCCTGTCAAATGCTGAAAAAGATGACAGTCCATCCCTTGTCGTGATTAATCTCTTTCGAATCTTGTTCAATGTGTTTTCTGGGTGGAGACCAAGAAACAAATGGTTCTACCTTCTGGTACATTACACATGCTACAAGGATGTTACGCGAGAATCACTTAAAACAACTATCAAAAGAAATATATCCCAAAAGCGTTTTTGAAGTTAACAAATGGTATTCTGTCAGCTTGGTTGGAAAGATTCATTTACATTTAACTTATGACTAAGACTTCAATTTTTGAAATCCCAAACGTGAGTGTTAAATTCTCGTTAGTGAATACGAATTGACATTGACTCAAAGTTATTCAACAGTGAGCTTTATGACATGGGCACTCCCGTCGGTGGATGTGCGTTGTGTTGTGGTTTAATGGATGTTGACTCGGAATGAGATATCAGAGTTCGAATTCCACTCAAGTTTGTTACATACACTTACGCGCAAATACATTTGGGAAAGGTACGAATCCGTCTCTTCTTCTAGCTATGAGTTGAATAGCAAGACTAACTGGGTTCTATAGCCTTGGTTGGCAACCAGTCTACCACAGAAAGAATTAGTAACATGCTGCTGAAAAATTTTCAAACGGCATTTTCTAACATGCATTGAACCAGCATGGAAGCTGGGGGCTCATAAAACTAACATTATTCTGCTGTTTGCAACAACGTTATTTTTATTTTATTTTTTGTTTTTTGATTTTTTATTTGTTTTTGTTTTTTCATTACTCCGGTCGTCTTCGACGGTACTAGTTGTGTACCGGACATTTGCGTCCCGGACAATTGCGTACTAGAACAGTTGTGTACCGGACATTTGCGTCCCGGACAATTGCATACTAGAACAGTTGTGTACCGGACAATTGCGTACTAGAACAGTTGTGTACCGGACATTTGCGTACCGGACAATTGCATACCAGGACATTTGCATTCCTAGACAAATGCGTCACTGGATACTTGCGTACCTCAGATATTTTTTTGAAGCGTTTAAAGGTGATTACCATAATTTTTGAAAAAAGAATAGGTAATAATCTCAATTTTAAAAAAAAAAGATATATATAAAGAATAAAATTAAAAAGTACAAGTTTATTTTTGTTATAAATGCTATGACAGATTGATATTGCTTAAAAATCCTCAGAAATTGAAAATTATTATAGTTTCACAAAAGTTATGAATGTTGTGAGCTATCCTTTTTAAAAAAATATCTTGTTTTCAGGAGTATACTCATCTAATAGCGATGATTCTCTTATTTGCAGTTTCAGTTTTGATAACAGTTATGTTAAATATCTTTTTGATTTTTTTAGAATAATTAAAAGTTGGTTTGCAAATAGCAACTCTTAAGAAAATATGCTAACTTTAAAAAATTACCAGAAGTACGCAATTATCCAGGACGCGTTTGTCTAAGAATGCAAATCTCCTGGTACGCATTTGTCTGGAACGCAAATATCCGGTACGCAACTGTCTGTCCACAGTTTTTGGCGTATGAGGGTACACCAATTCAAATCTCAGAACTGAGCATTCTGACTCCCTGCACATATAGTGAAGGCTGATGTAGAACCAATCTTCCATTGTCGGAAGATCTGAATACAGAGAACTAGCGCATGTAGTGTGGCACGACGTGCCTAAAAAGCACTCTTTAACTTTTGATTTTCATGTTGTCTTTCTCTTAGACTGATTGCTAAAGAGCCTAGTCTGTCCAAATTAACTTTATTCTTGTGCAGTTGTGTTCGAGATTATTCTGAATCTATAGGAAACAATTTGATCATATATCAAGGAAGTAAAGGCACTTAGACACAAGGCGTTACTGAATGTTAAGAATAAACTGGAAACGTTATTAAGGAGCGAGAACAATAAAAGAGTAACCAAGAGGACAGTAAATAACGACTGGTGGGAATTTTTAATGATCAAAAATGGTTGGAGAAAGTAAAAACGGAAGAAGTGCGAGAAACAAACATAGAACTTAACATCTCGCCAGTTTAACTCTGAATTGATGAAACCATGCAGCCAATCTAGTATTACGTTTAAATTAATTGCATCTAAGCACCATACCGAAGATTTCATCCGAAAAAATGACACCGAAAAGATTTATAGAAACGGCACAGGCATTCTACATTCAGTTAGCTAAGTGCCATACGTGATACACGCTTGGGCGATCATGTCTCAGAAAAGACATGACTGAATGGGCAGACGATTATCCGCCATTGCTTTCTGTGGTAAACTGGTTGCCCTACAAATGCTATAGGACCCAATCTGTCCTGTTATTTAACCCATAACTAAAGGGAAAAGACGGATTAATACCTT
Organism: Ascarosepion bandense; assembly: GCA_037127315.1. Lineage (NCBI taxonomy): Eukaryota > Metazoa > Mollusca > Cephalopoda > Sepiida > Sepiidae > Ascarosepion > Ascarosepion bandense. The sequence continues at coordinate 3,180,244 of JBBBDQ010000233.1, read as the reverse complement.
TTCCAAAGATAGTGGGGCGTAAGTGAATGCAGGGAATTCAGCTGGAATTCGAACTCGGCTACCCCGATTTGTCGTTCCGAGTCGATATCCACTGCACCACAACGCACATCACAGGCTACATTACGGCGATGAGAAAATGACTGAAGACGAAATGCCAAGTCAGGACTAATAATATCGCTGATTCTTCTTTGGATTTTATTAAGAATCTCTAGATATAGAGCAGGACAAGTGGACCATATTTAGTAGCAATATTCGAGGCATAAATAAATGATAGACTTATAAAAATGTAAAATAGATTCAGAGGAGAGGAATTGTTTAGTCCAAAATACACTTTATATTGTGACAAGTGATGTTTTTAAACGCTTGCATATTTTCATAATTACTTTTTATGTGTTGCACGGCTTTGACAAGAAGAATGATCGCCTCTTTCTGAGAAAGTCATCAAGATCGATAGTTTAAGCTCCACCATTAGTAAACTCTGATACAAATGAAAGCTTTTGACTTTTCACACCTTCTCCCAAAAATCTTCACGTACTGTAAGACACAAAGTCTTCCTTATAGTGAATCCTGATAGTAATTAGGGACTCCTTAGAATCTGTTTAGTGAGTATTTCTTCCTTTTTTTTTAAACGGTATATCAACATCATTGGATTATAATTACATTGGCGACAAGATTTTTAAGATAGTTTCGTATGAATAAAATATGTATTCTTTGCATGAAATCAATTTATACATCAGGTTACATTGAGATATTTTTTTTAAAAAGGTAATATTTTTTTGCAAAAACTGTATTGCTGCTAATGTTTGGCATTTGTTTTTCAAAAACGTATTCGTGGTACTTTTGCTATAAAAAATGATACTTTCTTAGCGTTTTGACTTCAGTTTCGAGGGTTAACTATTAGCCCATAATTGGGACTCTAAGAGGTGATATCATCCCAGATCAGAATGGATCTAGGAGCAACTTCAATTAAGAAGTAGTTCTATGCTCCTCAAAACCTCCAGATCAGAAACCCTGCTGCCGGATGTGGTTTATCGTCATATCAGAGCGGATTTCTTCCGTGTTAAGAAGAAACCAATATTTCTTTCAGGCTTTTCAAGTCATCGAAAATTCTTCCTATTCAACAATATTTTTAATACTATGACGTTTCTGTCTCTGTATTTTCCAGTCACCTTCTGACCAAAGTAAACTTCCGGTAATTTAAAATTTAACCCACCCTAGTGATTCAAACATCGCCTTTAAGTTTCTTCTTCCTCATGATTTATTAATCTGGCTATTGGTCTGCAATACAATCAGCAGTTTAAAGTAGAGGCCTTAAATCTCGTAGTGTCTTGTTTAGGTCTTTATACATTGTTACATATCTTCAAGGATAATGATATCTCTCATGCAAAAACATAAACATTTCTGATTAGAAATTTTAAGAAACATGGAACCGCTTTTTAATTGATGTTGTTTGCGTATCCACCCTCATCCGGTGTGGTACCATCTTTAAGGGTACCAGCTATGTGCAAATAGTGAACCCACCTCCAAATAAAAAAAACATAAGGGTATCAAAATATATTTATATGATAAAAATAGCAGCAATACATTTTTATATAAAAATTACTCAATAAAAATTACCAACAACTCTCACATACTAACAAATTAGACCGACTTTCTCTTCTTCTTCTTCTTCTTCTTCTTCTTCTATGTGCCTTGTCCTTCCACAATTAGGCGATCATCTCCATCCCTGGTGGCTCTTAGCACCCCCCGTTCTGTCATCCTGGTGGCTCTTAGCACCCCCCGTTCTGTCATCCTGGTGGCTCTTAGCACCCCCCGTTCTGTCATCCTGGTGGCTCTTAGCACCCCCCGTTCTGTCATCCTGGTGGCTCTTAGCACCCCCCGTTCTGTCATCCTGGTGGCTCTTAGCACCCCCCGTTCTGTCATCCTGGTGGCTCTTAGCACCCCCCGTTCTGTCATCCACTTGCTCAGGCCCTTCAAATATGTTACCCACTGCTTTCCTCTGTCTCTTTTCCCCTCTATCTAGCCTGTTAGTATTAGATTCTCTAAGCCCTCCTTCCTCATTGTGTGTCCCAGGAACTTTAGCTGTCTCTTCCTGATGCTAATAATCAATTTCCTTTTCGTTTCGATCCTTTCCAAAACCTCATCATTGCGCACATGCTCGATCCATGATATCCGCAACATCCTTCTGTAGAACCACATTTCAGTTGCTTCAAGTTTTTCCTTAATCTTTGATGATATTGTCCAGCATTCACTGCCATATTGCAGAACTGACATCACATAGCAATTGACATCACATCTTTTCTTTGTTTCTAGCGAAAATTTCCTGCCTCTTAATACTCTACTCAGCTTCTGGAACATGTCCTTCTCCATGCCAATTCGCCTTCGGATCTCTGTGTCGCACTTTCCGTCTTCTGTTAGAACACTTCCCAACCGTTTAAATTACGACCAAACAGCAAACATAACTTTCATGACATATTACATCCTATAATTTCTTTAGAAAAATCAAACCCTATTCCAAAACGTGACTTCAACAAAACACCCGAACAAAATACTATGAAAGTATAAAAATATAAAAAATATATTTTTATAGTAAAACTACTAGCAATATTTTTATATAAAAATAACTGACAATACATTTTTAAATGAAAATGAACAACAATACACTTTAACCGTAGTTGAAGGCATACAATTGCATTCAAATGTATTTATTTTTAACCATAAAATTGTGTTGAAATTATTTCAATTTCGGCATTAAATAACCCAGAGGTTAATATGATGCAAAACAAAGCCAACCAACCAACATAAAAGAACTCTTATGATATTAATCCATAAAATATCCTACAAATTCTTAAAGAAATCAGACAGTATTCCAAAATATAACTTTAAAAGTTCAACATACAAATATACATCATATCTCTAGTAATTATGTACACAGATGTGTATATGCACAAAAGCTAAGTATCACCCACAATGTATTCAATTATAAAAGCAGAACAACATTATTACTTCAAAACTAGCAAAAAAAATAAATATTTTTTATAGTAAAAATACCAGCAATATTTTTATATTATATAATATTTTATATTATAAAAATTACCTGACAACACATTTCTAAATCAAGATAACCAAAAAATTTTTTATCTATAGTTGAAGGTATACAACTGCATTGAAAATATATAGTTTTAGCCATGAAATTGTGTTGAAATTATTTCAATTTCGACATTAAATAACCCAGAGGTTAATATGATGCAAAACAAAGCCAACCAACCAACATAAAAGAACTCTTATGATATTAATCCATAAAATATCCTACAAATTCTTAAAGAAATCATACAGTATTCCAAAATATAACTTTAAAAGTTCAACATAAAACACACATCGCCACCTTTAGTAATAATGTCCACACAAATATGTATATGCACAATTTTTTTTTAGTAAAAAAAAAAAAATCAAACTGTATTCCAAAACATGACTCCAACAAAACACCTGAACAAAATACTATGAAAGTATAAAAATATATTTTTATAGTAAAAATACCAGCAATATTTTTATATAAAAAAATAACTGACAACACATTTTTAAATCAAAATGACCAGCAATACATTTTAACCGTAGTTAAAGGCATCTACCCCCAGGGATTATCTAATGCCAAAATTTAATATTTAGTACGCAATTGTTTTAAATAATAATAATGAATTGATACAAGATTTACTACTTAACCCAGAGCTGGGGAAAATGAAATGAATTCATATCTTTCCGAATGGTATTTGTGTGTAAGTGAACATAACGAACCTAATTGGACTTTAAACTTGGCTCTCCAATTATCAATTTCGAATCGTTGTCTATTACGTCATTCAAGATTACAGGACTTTATATTTTCTAGCGGTTATCTATCTACATACGTACCAGGTTCGAAGTTACTTAACTTCAGTGACGTACAGGAACCGGCGTTTTAACGTCATATGACCGTAAGCCTCGATAGTTAAGTATTAACTACAATGTATTCAACCGGGAAAGCAGAATAACATTTTTTATTACCTCCAAGCTCCCAAGAAAATTAAATATCGGCATTAAATGACCCATAAGGAGTTGATATACCGTTAAATAGACAAACCAATCAAACAAATTTAAAAGCGAGTGTACCTACCGAGCATGGGAAAAAAATAACGTTGCTCTGAAAAAGATATTGAATAGGTATTATTAATGATACGTATCAAAATAAAATACTTCCGAAAAATCTCAATCTGTCATTTATATCGTGTCCGGTGAAGGGTTTCCACAACTTCCTGTCTCTTGTTCTAAGTAACGCCTCGCTCTTTGTGATCGCTCTTACTACATGATATGCGGTCTATTCACCAGCATTTCTTAAGCAGGTAACTCGAACCTTTACTCTGCCTCTTCAGTGTGTCACGTGAGTTTTAAACTTTGCATGCCCACCTTCCTCGCGTACCCGAAAAGTTATAGTTGTCTCTTTATGATTATAAGTAGGTGTCCTAGTTTTCCATTTACTTTCAAACTTCCTCGTTGCTGACATGTTCAGTCCATGATATTCTCAGCATCCGTCTATAGGAACCACATCTTTCACTGAGTTTCATCTGTAAGGAAATTGTCTAATAGGAAGATAGATATGACAGTTCAACAATCTTTTCTTTGTTTCTAACGGTGTTTTTTTTTTTTTTTTTTTTTTTGGCTTAATACTTAACGAAAGAAACCTTCCAGAATCTAGGAACTCCCGGCATGTCTTCAGATTTCGGTAACTCTTTCTCTCGTTGCCAACTACACTGCCCAGGCATTTAAATATTCTGGAAAACAAAATGTGCTTTTCTTTGAAACTCTGATTAGATTAACTTTGGTTACCCTCACAATAGCTTCCAAGTAGCATGAGTCAGAATACGATCTTTCTACTGTCGTTTACTGCCGGCGCAGCATATATTGGCGAGGGAAAAATAATCCGCAAAATTAAATGGTGGTATCTCTAAACCTTTCTAATGACAAAAATGTAACCGTCTGAGCGTTATAGGTCTCAAATATTCCCAATGTTTGGTATTTACTTAACATCATCAACAGGGGCCCTCCTTGTCGGTTGCAGTCAAGAATATGCTGACTGCAGACAGCTATCTCCTAGAAATGATACTGCACTTGTTTACTCTAGCTGTTTATCATTTTTGACTCTCGTACAAACAAGACCTGTGTCTATATGTTGTTTAACAAAACGACAGTTCGGCAGTAAATAACGTGGAAAAAGTTGATATTTTGGAAAACAAAAAAGTAGCAAATGCGCATGCGTGTACACACTCGATATTTTCACAGGTCTTAAGATGGTTTTATGTGATGGTCTTATAGCACGGTTTTCACCACAGTCTCAAATGTTATAGCATAAAAATTGTTCGTGTAATAAGGCTGTTCTAGCTGTGGGTGGGCAATGTCCAGTGACCCCGCTTCTATCCTATTCTTATTCTTATTCTTCTATCTGTCGTGTCCCTTCAGGACGTAGGCGATCATGGCCTTCTTATCTCTCTATCCCTTGTAGTTCATAACGTCTTTCTTCTCGTTACCGCTCCCAAACCCTACTCTGTCATCCATCTGGTCAAGCCTACCAAATATGTCACGTGTTGCATTCCTCTGTCTCTCTTTCCTTCTATCTGTACAGTGAGTATCTGATTCTCTGGGCCATTTTTCCTCATTACATATCCCAGAAACATCAGCTGTATTTTTCTGATGTTAAGTGTCAGTTTCCCTTTGGTTTACATCTATTTTATGGACAGCTTATATCGTTACACGTCTAATTTTAACCAACGATCGTGATACTGATAATTAACTACAAATATCTATAGTCTTTATTTAGCATGTGTATCTAAACTTATTTATAAATGGAACTTTGTCTATGTGTGTGTGTGTGTGTGTGTGTGTGTGTGTGTGTGTGTGTGTGTGTGTGTGTGTTTGTGTGTGTCCGTTACCTATAGACTCCGAAACGGCTGAACCGATTTTTTTGAAACTTACACAGTTGTACTATAAGCGTCTGCGAGTGTTCTTAGCTAGGTTTTGTGTCGAGGTACTCCCGATAAATATCGAAAATCGATAATCGAAAAATCGGGTTATAGAAGTAGTGGTCCAATTTTAATCAAATTTGATACACGCATAGACAAAGACATAAGAAACGATATTCAGAAGTTTCAAGGTTGCAGTTCTTACAATCGTGCAGAAAATCGATAATATATATATAAACGGCAAGATTTTTGTGTGTGTGTCTGTTTATCTACCTGTATGTCTGTTTTTTGTTTGTTCTTTTTTGTTTTTTTATTTTTTTTTCAGCCCTTTTATTTTAGTTTCTGCTTCGGGTTTGGCTCTAAGTAGGTATAATTATAGTTTTTATTCTTAGCCATGATACCATTTACTCAGAGGACTTATTTAGTCTTTAAAATTCAGATTACGACAAAAAAACTTATTTGATATCGATACCAGGAAATCAACATTTGACTTACATCCATTCATTTTTCTTTCAGTCTACGGTTTTGCTTTAACTGGAAACAACTATTGCATTTTAGTCTTTCGTGCCAACGTCCAAAGCGTCTGAGCTCCAGGACCATGGATTAGTTTTAAAGCTTTCATTACACCCGAGCAACGCCGGGCTATACTGCTAGTATAATCATAAAGCAGCTTTTCTTCTCCTAATTCTGTAACCATTTTCGTTCGTTAAATAATCTAACTATAACTACCAGATTTTTGTCTTTACGAGACACAAAGGTTTGCGCTAACTTTGTGTATACCTTATAATTTGATTCTATATTGCAGCCAGTGACGCTAATCTTTCGATCTGATTTTCAATTTCAATTATTCGCAATCACACAAGGAACGTAAAGTATTTTCAAGACCAGCTACTTTTTTTATGTTTTTAATAAACTCATCCCAGTCAAGGTGATAATGCCACTAAGGCGCAGAGGTCTACTGGGAGTGAAAAGAGGGCTTTAGAAAGAACCAGAAACCCAATAGTAAACAGGAAGCAAGGGATAAACCTCTACTTCTGCTCAAAATACCGGGGAGGATTGTGTATTGTCCAGTTCACACTCAGCGAGAATCGAAATTTATGATAGCCTACAACAGTAGTTTGATAATCATTGGGTTACAGTAGGCTCCATATCACTCCTCGAAAAGAATATTTATATTCAATCGATATCATTGTTTTTGTAATAAAGAAATTTCAAGTTATGTGCTATCAACCTTTCAAAGGGTTGTTAAGCAATAGAAAATGAACCAATCAATTAAATGCGTTATCCCTCCCCTCCCAACAAATTAAGAGGCCGGAAATTTTCTTTAGAAACAAAGAAAACAGTACTAGAATTTTATGTGATATCTGTTCTCCTGTGTTGATGTGAATCTTTGATAAGTTTTTCAAAAATGAAGAAGAGACTTGAAGCAACAAAAATATGGTTCTACAGAAAGATGGACCGAATATGTGGGCAACAATGAGATTTTGGAGAAAATAGCAACAAAAAGAAACTTATACTTAACAACAGGAAGAGACAGTTGAAATTTCTGGAGCACGTAATGAGGAAGTAAGGCTTGGAAAACCTTATGCTCACAGGGCAGATTGAGGGAAAGAGAGACGGAATAAAGCAGCGCGTATCGTACTTGATGAGTTTAAGCAAATAGATGGTAGAACAGAGTTTGTGAGAAATAATAAAAAGGTAAAAACTTCTTAAGAGCTATAAGGAGCTGGAAGACGCGAAGGGACATGATCGCCTACGTGCTGAAGGGACATGGCATGTAAAAGAACGTTGATGGAAATAACCAAGGTTTCTGTAGCTGAGTGACATGTCTCTCTGCTTCCTAATACAGATTTATAAGTATTGATATTCATTGTTTAGAGTTCTTTACGAATTTTCTTTAAATTCCAGTCGCAAGCAACAAGAATTTTTAGAACATCACATTGCAAAATCCATTAACCTTATTTTTTTTAAATATATTTCAAATGCTACTTTGTAGTCGAAAAAACACGTAACTGTATAAAAACATACATCTACGTTTACATCGTTTCAATAGGGCGAGAAAGATTGTTCTCTTTGTTTAGAGGCTTAACATATAATTGTTTCTTTACACTCTCCTTTGATCAATGAATCTGACGAAAATGAAAATTATGTATTACTGACATGATACCGCTATTTGCGCAACTGGACACGCAACACACGATAGACCTTGGTTGACTTCCACGTCAGGTTACGAATAAGATTCAGTGTTAGTTACTACAACAGGGTTGAAAATAGTATCAATGCTGCTCAAATGACGAGAGAAAGAAATCTCAAATAGATCAAGGCTTGAATTCCATATTTGGATTCAGTTTCAGCTTCGACGCTTTCGTGATAGTCGCTTGATTACTGCTTGCCCGCAAACAGCGACCTTTTGACCCAACGTAGATAGCTTTCAGTTTCGTAGCTAGTTAGATCTGGTCATGAAACATAGCCTGGAATCCAACGGGTGCCTGACAAGGATCACGTCCGCTCATCATTGGGAGGATTCTATTTTCTGACGACCAAAAAGTAGGGCAACTCGATAGAATGTCAAACGTTTATGTAAACAACCTCACCCCTATCCTGAAATCATCTGAAAACTTCGTGGGTTTCTAAACAACTGAATTACTTTTTATATACAAAAAAAACTTCCTTGTACGAAAATTCTGAAAGGAGTGCTTCATGTCAATCTGAATGTAAAATTTCCCGCTTTACCCTAGTTTTCGATTCCGTGGATCTTTCAAGAAGGAATAATCTTCACGAATAATAAAATTAATATAGATAACAGAGCCTCAGTGGCCACAAAAATAGACGCCTTCTTTTCCTTACTCATAGTAGATTGTAGTCTCAGCCTCACCGAGCAAATGTTGCTCTGATTTCTGTGTTAAATAGGGGTGAGAGGGTGGAGTCACCATCCCCAATGCTCAGCCGGTTTTGAACCCGTTAGATTTTCTATTAGACTAGTTTCTAAACAAAGCTAAAAATATTTATATTATCTACGTTATTTGGACAGCTGTTCTCATCTTTATTGGCATTTTCACAATGTTTCGGTCGTTTCACACTCCGGCCTTCTTCAGGTGATATCGGTTGGTCGTTAGGACTGCTTTTCTTATCTTTATTGCCATATTCACAACGTTTCGGTTGTTTCACGCTCCAGACTTTTTCAGGTGATATACATTAGTGCAATAAATAAAAGCGTTCGTTTCGTAATCCATAAAAGTAAATTGTGAGTTCAATACCTGGCGAGAGCAGAGGGGAAAATACTTGGAAGGTTGAGTTACTAAAGGGAATTAACTGAAAAAAATAATGGTACGTAGAATTAGAACAATCTATCCCCATGAACCAAATAAAGAGTTAGGTTAGAAATTCGAAAGTATATCACCTGAAGAAGACCGGGGCGTACAACGACCGAAACGTCGTAAATACGGCAATAAAGATAAGGAGAACAGTCCGAATTATGTAAATATACGCTATTTACAAGAGCTCATTTCAGAAACAGAGACCGGTATTGAAGTCTAGAGATTCCAGTCTCCATGTTTTTTAACCTATAGCGGGGGTGGGTGGAGAAGAAATTGATTCATACTTTTCTAAAAAGTATCTGTGCGACAGATGCCTATTTGCGTTGTCTGCGCGTAATAATTGTAAATGTGTCAACGAATGGGTCTAAGTTTTTGCTGATAGAATGAGGCACTAGCCTCCAACAACTTTGGCACTAGTGACTACTGGCGATTTTGTAATAGTATGTTAAATAAGAATAAGTTTTCTATCCTTCCCCTCTTCATTCCATTTGAGGTGTTAACACCTTCTGCTGAGAAAGCAAAATATTTTGCTTGTAAATTCTCTTCAAACCTTACTAGTATCTTTTGCCTGACTATTCCTCTTAGAACTGAGTCTCTGTTGTGTGATATGCACATAACCCCGTCCATGATTTCTGCTATCATAATTAATCTGAATCCCACAAAGCATGTGGACCTAATGATATTCTTTCAATAGTCCTTCAGAAATTAGGAGTTAATCTAAAAAAATGATTTACAATCTGCTATTAACTGGTACAAGGAACCGCTTGTTAGTTTTAACATCTCCAAAATGAAACTTCTGTCTATTAAAGACAGACCCCTTTCTATTTCCTAGCGGCATGGTTAATGCTAACTTCGATGATAATGACACGTTGCCTCTTCTCGGGATGACATTCTTATCTGATTTGAAGGGGAAATATTATTGAATCAATTTCTATGTATTCTGTTAAGAGCGTTGGCTCACTGTGCTGTACTAAAGCATTTTAAAAGACAGAATCTATCTAAACTTATTTATAAATGGAACTTTGTCTGTGTGTGTGTGTGTGTGTGTGTGTGTGTGTGTGTGTGTGTGTGTGTGTGTCCGTTACCTATAGACTCCGAAACGGCTGAACCGATTTTCTTGAAAATGTACACAGTTGTACTATAAGCGTCTGCGAGTGTTCTTAGCTAGGTTTTGTTTCGAGGTACCCCCGATAACTATCGAAAATCGATAATCGAAAAAATCGGGTTATAGAAGGAGTGGTCAGATTTTAATCAAATTTGATACACTCATAGACAAAGACATAAGAAACGATATTCATAAGTTTCAAGGTTGCAGTTCTTACAATAGTGCAGAAAATCGATAATATATATATAAACGGCAAGATTTGTGTGTGTGTGTGTGTTTTTATCTGTCTGTATGTCCTTTATACAAATCCACAATTTTTATCCGATTCTCACCAAACTTCACACAAATATTATTTAGGTTGAATCTGAGCTCCAGAACCATGAATTAGTTTTAGAGCTTTCATTACATCCGAGCAACTCCGGGCTATACTGATAGCTTTACATATTTATAAGTTACCATTCTTCCATTCTTAGAATATTGCTGCCACATATGGCCTGGTACTACAGCTATATATTTATAGTTTCTTCATAAAATGCAAATAGGAATCAGCAATACTATTGGTCCTAACGTAGTGTTTCGGATTTAGTTACTTTCCCACTGCTTTAGGAGGCTTCCCTGTGTGCTTTTTTTCTATAAATATTTTCATTGTAATTGTTTTGATTAATTTTCCCCTATGGTATCTAGACTTTATGTATTTAAACGCAGTACTAGATTGACTGCGCTTAAATCCATAGAGTACTAGGATGGTGTTGTGGTTGTGGTGCAGTGGATATGGACTCGGAACGACAAATCGGGGATGCCGAGTTCGAGTTCCAGTTGAATTCCTTGCATTCATTTACGCACAAATACCCTTGGGAAAGGTATTCATCCGTCTCTTCCCTCCAATTATGGGTTAAATAATAGGACAGATTGGGTTCTATAGCCTTGGCTGGCAACCAGTCTATCGTAAAAAGCAATGGCAAACTACTGCGGGATAATCTTCTGCTCAGTCAGTCATGTCTCTTTCGAGATATGATCGACCAAAGCATGTATCACGTATGGTGCTTAACTGACTAGATTGGCTAACAGATTTCATCAATTTTCAATTAAATTTACTAAACGTATCCGTAAGTTCTATACTAACAGTTTCTTTTCTCGATATTCATGATTGTGGAACTCCCTTTCAATTCCATGCTTTCCAGCCAACGTTTATCTTCAAATATTTAAATGCAATGCCAATCGTTATCTAATGTCTTTTTTATTGCCCTTCTTTTATTGTTATTGATTCTTAATACTGCTTCTCTTTTTTATTATTATTTCACTTTCAATAACCCCTTGTGTCTTAGTGATTTTACTACCTTACTTGGGGTTAAACGATTTTTTAAAAAGTGAAGTCAAGAAACTTAGCATGCAAACCCAATTTTTGTACCGATAACACGCTCATCTAATCGTACTATTTTATTTCCTAAACGAAAATAAAAACCCCAGAAAGCGATGTATGGTAAGGTCTTTTCATATTTATATTATACTAGCTATTAGTCAGTCAGTTAAGTACCATACGTGTTACATGACTGACTAGGCAGAAGATTATCCCGCAGGAGGTTGCCATTCTGCGGTAGACTGGTTGCTATCCAAGGCTACAGAACCAAATTTGTCCTGTTATTTAACCCATAACTGGAGGGAATAGACGGATTAATACCTTTCCCAAGGGTATTTGAGCGTAAGTGAATGCAATGAATTCAACTGGAATTCGAACTCGGCTCCTTACAATGTAGATTGTTTGTTTGTTTGTTTGTTTGTTTGTTTGTTTGGTGGTATATCAACTTCTTGTGGGTCTTTTTTTGCCGAAATTGAATTTACTTGGAAACATTAGTAATTTCTCTTTTTTTTGTTTAAAAAAAAGAGAGGGATGCTGGTAATTTTTTTTTTTTTTTTTTCACAAAAAGTATATTGTTAGTAATTCTATTTATTTAAAGAAATGTATTGCTGGTAATTTGTATTACTATATTTTGAACCCAGTTCGGAATTTAAGTATTTGTCCATAGCCACGGCCTTTATAAGGGCCACCAGCCCAGGTAAGGACAGACCTGGGAACAACAGCAACAAAGAGGTGATGCTCCTAAAATCTACCCAATCAGAAGCCGCGCTGGCGGATGTAGTTTGGCGTCCTACCCAGAAGGGTACAACGTAGATAACGCGGAACATCGATTCATCTCATGGTTTCCCAACAATTTCTAAAGTTTGTTTAATTAAGATGAGAAAGATTGTTCTCTTTGCTTATGTATTTAACATAATTGTTTCTTTGCATTATCCTTTGATTAATGAATTTGACGAAAATGAGAAATTATGTATTAGTGGCATGATACCGCTATTTGCGCAACTGGACATCGGTTGGTTGGTTGGTTGGTTGGTTGGTTGGTTGGTTGGTTGGTTGGTTGGCTGGTTGGTTGGTTGGTTGGTTTCCACACAAACTACATAGTGATAGTAGATATCGAAATATTCACTTTTGGTTTTCGTTACCTGTTGAATCCGTCGTTAGGATTCGCCAGGAGAACACACCTGAAATCTAACCGCTATAGAATCATGGAACAATATAGAGTATAGATCTGAATACTAGTCTGTAAATTAATTTAAAGCATCATATTTAGTGTAGTTCTTCCCCGAGCTCTTAAGAATAAGGATAAATGTACTTATTCTCTGTTTGTATATATATATATATATATATATATATATATATATATACACCTCCTAACACACTAACCTGCTCCCATTCTATCAAACACTCTTCCCATCTGCCCAACCCGCATCCTTGCTATCCTTACTCATCTGTCACCTTCCTCCTGACATTCCCTATGTCTAACCACTCCTTCTCTTTACCTTCTCCTATGTAACCCCATGCACAATAGTGGCAGTGGAATGCCTTGCTTGGGGTGAGATGATTAAAAAAATATATATATATATAAATAATGCAAAACATTTCTTTTTGATGGGGATGTTTTTAGAACGAAGATCGGAAGACCAATCAAGTTGTCAGATCTAGCTATTGTGTTGGCTGGATGGAACGCAATTCATACCAGTCATGTCCATGTCAAATCTATTTTCGTTTTAATCCATTAATACTCACCGTCATCAGGACGAAAGGATTAAACATTAAAAAGAAACTAGGGAAGATTGATATGCCGTAAAACAAGCCTATCAAAAGAATTAAAATAATAAAATGGTGAGTATTGATGGTATATACACTACAGGCAAAAAGTAAGATATTTTTTAAAGAACAGATAACAATTCACTAACTACTGTTTTTAAATTTCTACGCTTTTAGTTTTCAGGGTTTTTTTCCAGGCTCCTCTAATTACCAAAAAAGTTAAAATTTGGATTCTTCTGTCTATAATACATTTCGCTAAATTATGAATATTATGTATAAGAAAGCTTTATCCCTCAGTAGACCTTTCAACTAAGTTAAATGTTAATGCAGGTTCTAAATGAGTGCCTGTATAGTGTGTGGCCGACCTTAAAAAGCGTATTACAAGGAAGTGTTATAACTGTCTGGTAACAGTTACAGAACTGCTTGTTTCAATTAAGGATACTGTTTTAGTATGTTTAGTAACAGGTAGTTAAAGATACTATTTTGGAAACAAGTACTACTTTGGAAACTGCTAGTAACAATTACATAAATGTAAAAAAAATAATTAGTTTCAATAAATAGCCGAATACTTATATCTATAAATATACTCTTACCGAGGTAGGAAACATTCAAACCGGGTAGGCCACATACTATATCAAAATCGAAGAGGTACTCCACATACCAGCATTTCTAAATGTTAACTCTGCACAGACTAATGTTATAAACAAAACATATATAGCTGTCTGGGTTTTACAGAAAAAAAAGATTTTGACATTACGACAGTATTTTCAAGGTTTTTTTTAATTTTGAAACAATTCGCACAAGATGGCAAAATCAAAGTAGCTAAGCATTGAAGGAATGGCACAAATTGAAATTTTATTCAAAAACGGTAACTCTTAAAGATAGATTGCCAAAAAGTTGAAGGTTTCCAGACTTAGGATGAAAAGTCAGTTAGAAACAGGTACAGATAACACTAAAAGAATCAACGGTTCGTGAAGATAATCATTTGATTATTGCGAGAAAAATAAACATAAGGAAAACTGTTCCAGAGTTCCTTTCGGCAGCAACCAGCGTGGCTCTCAAATGTGAAGAATCAGACTTATATCAGTGGCTCTCAAGGTGTTCATTGCAATCAAGAAATCCTGTCATGGATGATGAATAAGCAGAAATGACTGTAGTGGGCAAAAAACATGAGAACGGAGCAATGAAAGACTGGCAAAATCTATTGTGGATAGATGAGTCCATATTTGAACATTTTGGTAGTAAGAGGAGAATGGATGTGAGGAGTAAGTCTATGAAAGTCTGAATGATAAATGTGTGATTCCAACAGCTAAACCTGGTGATGGGTTTGTTTGTTTGTTACGGTGTGGGGGTGGTTTGTGCAGAGAGGGTTACAGATTTGATTTAGGTAAAGAAAATCAGGAGAGCAATGTCATTCAATTTTTCAAAGGCATGCTATACCATCGATTTTATGCATGAATGTGTAAAAGTTCACCTTTCAAAAAAAAAATCAATTCTAAACGGTGACAGAATTACATGAAGTTAAAAAAAAAACAAATTTTGAAAATGATGACCTAGCGCCTCAATCTCTTGACCTCTCTGACATTGAAATATGGGATAAATTGCTTAAGAAAATTCGAAGAGAATACCGAAAGAGTGTGAGTGAGCTGTTTCAGGGATTGAAGAATTCTTGGGAATTCTGCCATCCACATTTTCTTTCAAAAACTGTTGAAAAGATTCAAGGCAGGAGGTGCTTTTATTTGCGAAAACAAAATGTAATGATGTTATATGATTTTTTTATAGTTAAGTGCAAACTATTTACTAAAATAAAAATAAATACACTGCAATTATAAAAAAAACTAGCAGTATAGCCCGGCGTCGCTCGGGTGTAATGAAAGCTTTAAAACTAATCCATGCTCCTGGAGCTCAGACTCTTTGGACGTTGGCACGAAAGACTCAAAAGCAATAGTTGTTTCCAGTTAAAGCAAAACCGTAGACTGAAAGAAAAATGAATGGATGTAAGTCAAATTTTGATTTCCTGGTATCGATATCAAATAAGCTTTTTTCATCGTAAACTGAATTTTGAAGGCTAAATAAGTCTTCTGAGTAAATGGTATCATGGCTGAGACTAAGAACAACAATTATACCTACTTACAGCCCAACCTGAAGCTAAAACTAAAATAAATAGGCTGAAAAAAATACAGACATACAGACAGATAAACAGACACACGCACAAACATCTTGCCTTTTATATATATATATATATATATAATAATAATAATAATAATAATAATAATAATTATTATTATTAAACCGACTCTGCGTGTATTCTAATCTCAAAATTTTATAGAAGGGACTTTCTAAGACTATGAATGACCAGCAGAATCTAAATCCGTTATTGCCCTCGGCTATAAAGCTTTGGGCAAAGAGGGGGAAAAAAAGAAAACTGCGTGGGACCGACAATACATACGGTTCCTCCCAGTAAAAAGAAAAAAAACCCTCTAACGGAACAAACAACCAGAAAAGAAAAGTGCTCGATACACACAACCGAAAAGTATTTAGCTAGAAGGCAGTAACGCAGAGCAAACACACTAACAAAATAGCAAGATCGCCAAGACCGACCGCGGTTTCGCACAACGGCTCGTCAGGGCCGTTGTGCGAAACCGCGGTATATATATATACCGCGTATATATATATACCGGTATATATATATATATATATATATATATATATATATATATATATATATATATTATCGATTTTCTGCACTATTGTAAGAACTGCAACCTTGAAACTTCTGAATATCGTTTCTTGTGTCTTTGTCTATGAGTGTATCAAATTTGATTAAAATCTGACCACTCCTTCTATAATCCGATTTTTTCGAATATCGATTTTCTGTATTTATCGGGGTTACCTTAACACAAAACCTAGCTAAGAACACTCGCAGACGCTTATAGCACAACTGTGTAAATTTTCAAGAAAATCGGTTCAGCCGTTTCGGAGTCTATAGGTAACGGACACACACACACACACAGACAAAGTTCCATTTATAAATAGGTTTAGATAGATACAAAATTATCAATTTGGGGTGTTTTTCTAGGAAATGTGGAGTGACCCCAATGTTTTTGCCTTTTGTGAATATATCTCAGAAACCGATAATTAATACTTTAATATATTTTTATGATACTGAGTTTTGCAGTGGACATTAAATGTTAAATATGGTTTCATTTTTTTTTTAAATAATTCAATTCGCTATTGATTATTTACTGCATTTCTTCTAAGATTCGTTAAATTATACAGATTTTTTAAAAATTGTCTAATCTTTTTTTGTTAGTTGTACTCAACTAATCATCTCTCACTGCCCAAGTCATGTTTTGAACTCTCGATTACCATGCATCATTGTCCTGCAAGATAATAGGACAATGGAGAATAATGTTTTATGCTAGGTCTGCTTAGCGTGTTTCTAGACCATTCAGCCTTCAAACTGAAAACGCTGGATGTTAAGTTTATTACAACGAAAAATACGATATTCTAAGAAAGTTGGTCCACTGTGTCGTTCGAGACAATTTTCCTCCCCAGTAACTATCATACATATCTGTAAGTTTACCATTAGTCTATGTTTATAATATTACTGTCACATGTTACGGAACTCTAAATATTAAACTTGAGCTCCTTGATAAAAGCCAAAAAATCAACAATACTATCGATCACTGATCTAGTGGCTCGGCTTTAGCCACTTTTCGACTGCCTCTTTGTACATTTTTCAGTAAATACTTTCAAAGTAGTTGCCCCTGTTGAGCTCTTCGCTATAATATCTACATTTTTTTTTATTTAATCACCGTATTAGAGTGACGTTGTGGTGCAGTGTAGATGAGCTCAGAACGAGAAATCGGAGAGCTGAGTTCGATATTCCAGTTGAATTCCTTGCATTCACTTATTCGAAAATGCCCTTGGGAAAGCTATTAATCCATCTCTTCCAACGAGTTATGGGTTAAATAACATGACAGATTGGGTTCTATAGCGTTGGCTGGAAACCAGTCTACTGCAGAAAGTAATGGTAACCTACTGCGGGATAATCTTCTGTCCAGTCAGTCAAGCGTGTATCACGTATGGCACTTAACTGATTAGACTGGCGTCGAGATCTCATCAATTTACAGTTAAGCTGGCCGTAAGTTCTATGCTAACAGTTTCTTTTCTCGCAATTCCCGTATATAGAAGTCCCTTCCGGCTCCGTGCTTTCCAGCCAACTTTGAGTTTTAAAAATTTAAATGCAATGTCAATACTGTCCTCCTAATTGCTCTTTTTGTTCTTGCTCATTAGTAATGATTCTTTTTATAATTCTTCTACCCTCATTAACCTCTTGTGTCTTAGTGGCTTTACTGCCTTGCAGGGGGGTGAAATCGATTTTTTAAATTAGTTTATGAATGTACGAATAATATAAGAAACTAACTTCTTCCCGTTGTCCCTCATTTAGAGATCTTGTTGGGTCAAAATATTTCTGTACATGATTATACGCCTCATTGATCACTTCTTCCGGGTTGTGTCACGTCTACTTTGAGTACCATCCTGCTGGTGGTTAAACCATTATTTCGTACTTTAGACACTCGCTATATGGGGCACTGCTGATAATGGTGACGCCGCTAAATTTGTCCTCTTTAATTAGCTTTTTCTATATCCACATGTGAATTATCACAAATAATAACTTCATCATTTCATCCGAAAGGCTTAGGAGTTTGTTTGTTTGTTTGTTTGTTTGTTTGTTTGTTTGTTTGTTTTTTAAATGTTTGCAACTTTTGTTTTTTGTAAGACCAACCTCATTGTCTCTTCTACAGCCTATTTTCACTGGTCGCTCCAATTCATTTTGTTTATATAGTCTTCTGTCTCTTCAGGATATTGGGGACCAAACCTCTCTTAAACTTTGTCATCTCTCCTAAACCTTGTCTTGCTGGGTAGGTTATGCATTACTTTCTTCTGTTCCTGTCAGTATAAAATTTTGCAGACTCTCTCCTCATCAGGTGTCCTAGAAATTTCAACTCTTCTTGAAAGTTTTTTAAAACTTCATTGTTGCTACTATGTTCAGTTCATGGTATTCTCAGCGTCTTTCTGTAGAACCATGTCTCTTCTTCATCTGAGATTTGTATATTTGGCTGTTCATTTTGTCATCTTGCAACTGATGTTTAGTACTGCCTTTTATTATCTACTGTAGTTCTTGAAGCTTTCTTTCTGTGCCTATCAACATGGTAGGACTTCTAACCCTTCCCTGTATAGGCTGAATAAGTCCAGTAACAAAACACACTCATATATTACTGTCTCTGGATGAAGCTACCTTCACGCAATATCTGTTCCGTTTCTTGGAGTTTCCCTGTGAATGCCTTTGCTAGTCGATTTCCTTATCGATTGCGCATAAGCTATCCGCTTTATTCCGTTGCTTGATGCTTAGCAACGTCATGGTGCCAGGTTACATGGTGCCAGGTCCTAACATTGCACTACTACCCTAACATTGCACTACTACCAGGTGGAGATGTCGATTGTATTAAAAGGAGATTATCACTTAACTAAACTAGAATGCGTTCTGTGTGATTAGATGAAAGTTTCTTGAATCGGCTTCCTACCTGATGCTTTCTTGTGGTAGTAGTAATCTGGACTCTTTTCTTTATCCAGCCATAGGCAGTCCGCGCTGATCCCTACTAGCAATAGCCAGTACTTCTCGTTCTCTATTACAGCATTAATATCAACATAACACTTGTAATAAACGCAGTTTTTTTACTACTCTCTTTGTTCCTTCTATGTTAAACGACTATTCATTGTCAAACAATTGTAATCTCGAACTGCCTGTTCATAATTCCACCACTAAGCAGGTTAATTACAAATTTGTTGCAAAATTGCTGTTGATGCCAAACAGATCATTGGTCATTTAAAACAACTAATTTGTTTAGGGTAGAAGCAATCGCAGCCTTTAGTTGGTTACTTTCACGGGCAAAGACATTTTAATTGAAAGATGAAAAGATGCAGAGCATAGCATGTGAGCTGATTCTTTCAAGCGTCTTATTTTCAACAGTATCTATTCTAACTTTATCCTCAGCAGTTGATGACTTTCTGTTACTCTCTCACTCACACCTGCTCAGACATTACTGATTTTTATCTACACACGAATTTAGGATTTATTTAAACATTACTTAAACTATCTTGTTGGAATCACACGCACACACACAATACTTTATCCACATCTGGTTACGGATTTCACTAATAAGGTCTCGAAATGGTGAAACTGCTTCTGAAGACTCTCCCAATGTTGTAAGGATGATAAATTGTAGGAGAATGCATGTGACGTTTCTGAAGATAAAAATCACGTTTTCTATGCTTAAAATTGGCCCACTTTCTAACGCTACACAATCACGCAAATTTCTCCCACCTTTCATCAAATTCTAATGAAGATCTTTTTTCTTTTATAAGGCATCTTTTATTTAAACTATTGTTTATTAGAAGTAAGATGCTACTTCGTACAATTCTCTTACGGCTAATAAGTGCAGAAACTATTATACTACATTGCATACCACGTAACGAGCTTTCACGGTGTATACATCTTTGCAGTGAAATTCCACTAGTTTACCGCAATGATCGCGCTCTGGATCAACCGAATGTGCGATTGGTGCGATAAATAATAACTAGGAATAAGTAGGTAATCGGTTAGCTGAGTTCAAATTTCCATCGGTTTCGCTACATTAACTTAACATGCAAAAATTCCAAAGCAAAGTCTGAATCCAAATCATCCCCAGTAGTTGAGTTAAATAGTATAACTTGTATCTGTAAAAGTAGTTATTTTCAAATTGTTAATGCAATATTCACTCTAAAAATAAAACGCTATTTTTCCAAAAGTCTCGTTGAAACACTGGCTCTCATCTGATTAAGCTACGTC
Organism: Ascarosepion bandense; assembly: GCA_037127315.1. NCBI lineage: Eukaryota > Metazoa > Mollusca > Cephalopoda > Sepiida > Sepiidae > Ascarosepion > Ascarosepion bandense. The sequence goes on along the minus strand of JBBBDQ010000233.1, from coordinate 3,159,816 downwards.
GAGCCTAGTCAATACCTAGATAGGTAATTTCTTAAGAATATCAGGTGCTGTAAGTTTTTATGTGTGGGTGGTGTAATAGATAACAGCTCGGAATTCAAAATTGGAGAGCCAAGCTCCAATTCCAGTCGGGTTTGTTATATTCACTAACATGCAAATACTCACGAGGAATCCACCTCTTCTTCTCCCTGCTGTTGGTTAGATAGTAGCCCTGTATCAATAAATCGTTATCTTCAAAAAATCTTTACAATTCAAAAATATTTTCTAGCTTTAAGTAACATGAAAAAGAATGATAAACTGTAAAAACGTATCAGTCAGTTAAGTGCCATACGTGATACACGCTTGGGTGATCATGTGTCGAAAGAGACATGACTGACTGGGCAGAAGATTATCCCGCAGTAGGCTGCGGTAGGCTGGTTGCCGACCAAGGCTATAGAACCCAATCTGTCCTGTTATTTAACCCATAACTGGAAGGAATAGACGGATTAATACCTTTCCCAATGGGTATTTGCGCGTAAGTGAATGCAATGAATTCGGCTGGAATTCGAACTCAGCTCCCCGATTTCTCGTTCCGAGCCGATATTCAATGCACCACAACGCACATCCGTAAACGATCCAAAATACGTTTCGGCTTTAAATAAAACACAGAGTTGATAAACCGTCAAAAAATAATCCATCTTTAGTCTAATACAGTCATGTATTGTTTTTTTTTGTTTTGATTTGTTTTGTTTTGTTTTGTTTTGTTTTGTTTTGTTTTTTGCCAAGATGATAGTAGCACAAAGATTTTAATTAAACCCTAAACTGTACAGTGTGACTCTAGTGCCGACTAAAATTATTTGTCTTCATAATATTTGTCCTATCGTAATAACTAAACCCATGGTAGACATTTAAGAATTATTCCTGTACACTCAGCCCAGCAATAGATGAGCCGGTTCTAATGTTCCTTAAGTCTTCATGAATCTCCCCTATTAGTCCACATCGCTCCAATTTATTTTGAGATGAAAGTCCAGTAATCGCAAGTATACTGTAATAGCCTGGTTGTAATGTGGCTGTCACAGTTTTCTGGTGATCATCTCCTTAAAGTAATGGTCTTAGACAGAAATTCATAACATGTTTTGGCGTCGATTTTCGTTCAGATTCCGTTGTTACGCTTTGTGTGTTTTATTCTTAACAAAACGGTTGGTATTGCTTCTACAGACAGTAACAGAAAAGTAAACACTTTGATCAGTTGAATTGATAACAAATGTCTTCCTTTATTTTATTTATTTTTTTTTTTTAAGTAGACTTTTTTATTTGGACACGTGACACTTTCAGTCTCGTGTTGTTCTAAAGTTCCGCTCCGTTATTTATTACTCTTATCATCTACGATAGTCCAGCATTATTTTATGCTTGTAGCTTATATCAATGGTCTTATGACTGCAATATGAAAATCGCCAAATGGTCTAAAAATGAACAAACCTAAATTTAATCTTTTCACATAATTTTATATAATCTTCGACATGGGCGTTGTTGGTAGTTGTCGAAGCAAAACGAATTGGTGGGATAACTTGATACTTCTGATATGGGAGGCCACTCTTAAGCTGCTTTTAAGCTTCTTTTAGTCTCCTTAAAAATAACCTCTGTCTTTCTCATGCGAGGGGTGTTCCAGGTCTGCATTTGAAGCGTAAAGTTTCCCATTGATATCTTGCATGTTGCAGAGAGTAGTGAAGCCTCATAATAAAATAAATAGGGTATTATATTTAACAGTTGGAAAATACATGATTTTATTGTACGCTAAAAATTGTATGCCTAGAATTTATGTCACTAGGGTACGTCTAGCTATTTAAATTAAATGTTAGATATTTAAATTGTATGTCTAGAAATTGTATGTCATTAGGATAGTACACTTTTAACAGTTGGAAAATATTTGATCTTACTGTACGCTAGAAATAATTTACTCGCACCCTACAAAATCCAAGGTTTCGAGATATGACACATTGTCTTTTTAATGTTGGATGACCGTACACGTACAAATATGGCCAAATCCTCCTTTACTAGGGAGGTCCTGCCACAGAGTGGATATTCTGAACCAAGCATCACTTAAAGTTTTTCCATGAACTGCCCGAAGACAGAAACACGAAAGAAATGAAATGCAGATACTACACATGGCATCTACTCGACCTCGATTCCTACGGTGACGGAATACGGCACAAGTCTAGTTAAAAGTGGGGAGCCCAAAAGCGTACATACGGATTAAGCCTTCAAATTGCCAAATAGCCGCAACCAACGTCGCACTCGATCGATATTCCACTGATCCTACCTTTTTAGCACAATGAAGGAGGTGCTGCCGCAGAGTTAGAATCCCCGGGACCAGACATCCCTCATTTATTTGTTGTGCTCTGTCAGAAGACAGAAACACAATTGAGATATACAAATGTAATTTGTTTGCACGAAGGCAAATTGTGTATACTTGCCGTCCGACACTGGCCAGATAAGGCACAAGGTTAATTTAAAGTTGGGAGCCAGAGGGTGTAAACACGGGCCAGACTCCAAAATAGCCCAGCTCGTCCCTGGCATCGGTATTAATGCTGCGGGAAGGGACAACTGAACTCCGCAGACTGAGAGCCAGGACAAGACCAGAAAAGCATAACTTTTTTCATAACCGAATAAAAGTAATTTGTTAAGGATTAAAAATTAAATAGTAAATATTTTTAATTAATTTATTTTTAATAAATTAAAAATATTCATTAATTAAGATTTTAATCCTTAATAAATTACTTTTATTTGGTTTATAAAAAACAGTTATCCTTTCCTCGTTCTGAGCTCTCTCGGTCTTGAGTTGTCCATGTGCTCAATCGACGATGTTGAGATGACGATGTTGAGTTGTCCTGCATCCTCACCACTGATACTCTTCTTTAGTGCAGAGAGAGAGAGAGAGAAAGATGTACACTGCAGCGTGCAGCTGTTCCCCGGATCCGGGCACCTCTCAATATTATTCGGTAACACTTTTTTAAAACAGTCATCTCAAAGACCAGTACACCATTGCTGTCAGAAATAAGTTTAAAACACAGCAAGCAAATGCCGAGGAACCATCTAATACAACCGACAATAATTTTGTTATTTCTCATGAAAATGTTGCAGCAAATGTTACACTCTTAAGACCTAAACATCAGCAACACATCCCTTGAGAATTAAATAGAATTGAATTACAAAGGTCCAGAATGAAAGATAAACTGCCATAAGAAATTCAAATCCATCCCTTAAGCCCATCCAAAACTTCAATGAATCACTTGCTCAACTCACGAACTCTTATGAAGATCAAAAGGCTGAATACAAATATGCTCATTAATTCTACTGCAGCCAATTAATAATCTGCTTGGAACACTGATGGCGAGATTAGTGGCAGGAAATCAACAAATGAATCCAAGTTAAAGGCCAATAGTTAAGCTGAAAGACTGAATACATGGCAAGACGATTTTTAAAATCTCATGGAAAATGTCCTTGACATTTTAGATACTGACGTCGACCAAATCATTGAACATCCCCTTGACCTTAAGCCTGGAAATTTTACAGATACAGAATATGAACCGGATTTAAAAATAACGCTAAAAATGAGAAAAAGTAGCGGAACTTGATAACATTCCCCCGGAGGTTTGGAAGACTCAAGATTTCAAAAATACTTTACTCCAACTCTATTACGCTACATATAATGAAGAAATTATAGAAACATGGACAGAAAACTGCATACTTCTTTACTCAAAGGAATGACATTCATCTCTATTATGACAAAAAAATTACAACTCACTGCTTCTCAGCAAAATACAACCGAAAGTAGAGAAGATGCTCCGAAAAAAATCAAAAAGGCTTTTGAAAAAAACTAGTTTCACCGTTGGACAAATCCTGGCTCTTCAGTGGATTATTAACGGCGACAGGGCAAAGAATCTACAGGCTGCCTTAATTTTTGCAGATTCTGTACATAGGGGAAAAAATGGAGAATATCCGTCTGGCATATGGCATCTCTCCCTCAGACAGTAACTGCCATAATGATGAAATACAAAAATACTAAATCTTTGGTTAGATCCCCAGGAGACACTAGCTTCTTCGACATCGAAGCAGGGATCCTCCAGGGTGACACACTTGCACCTTTTTTCTTTGTTATCCCACTTAACTATCTACTGAAAACCTCCTTCGAGAAATATCATCATCTGATCCCAGATTACCAATTCTCACTCTTTATCGCACACTATTCATCTATTTTTATTATTATTATTTTGATAATATATCAAAGTAAATATCTTACCTAATTTGGGAGGGATTGCATCATATTCTTTTCATTAGTGTCTAGTCCATTCTTTTATCGCGCAATATTTTTATCATTTTAAACGTTAAGTTAGCTAGCTGGTTCCATCGATTAAGTCTCAAATCTGTTAGGATTTTAGAGCAACAAAGTTTACAGAACATAGGTATGTCCCGGTCCGAACGCAGAGCTTTTATGTACAACGTTCTCTTCAGGAAGTGTGCCTTAATGTTTTTTCACGCCTTTCTATCCTTTCTGTCTCTAAGCAATGTACGTCTTTACTATTCCTATAGATGTCTTGTTATTTTTAAGCAATAGTAGCCCTTCTTGTTGTTCACTGCTATAAATTCACAATCTCAATTTAATTGCAGTATTTCAACAACCTGGCTATGTTAACGGAAAGAAATGTTAGAATCTTGAGCCCCAAATTTCTTAATTTTTAAAAATTGTAGTAACCTATATATCGCTCTGTTGGTTGTTGGCGGAGGTCAACATAAACTAGTTGATTCTCCATAAAGAAGTGCACCTCCCTCTCAAAAAAGGAACTACTTTTTACTGTTCTTGTATCTAACTTTTTTTCTATCTCGTGCATATCTCGTGCATGTCTCGCTATCTATTTATCAAAACAATTAATTATTTCTAAGTTTCAAGATATGTTTCCATTTTAAATAACCGCTGAAAAAAATCAATCCTTGAAATATATCTTCAGGACGTAAATGTTCATGTCTCAAAACTTTATCTTAATTGCCATTACTTCTTCTGTTGGGAAAGTGATTTCTTGTTGCTTTCTCTACAGTCTTAAATTCGTATTCCTTTTTCTAGTTTGCTATCAAAAGCTACAGAGTACAGTCTACTCTGTTTAACCAATAAAATTTATAAACCCATTTAACCTTCAAAAGAAGATCACGAAAATTGATGCATTCGTTTATATTCACAGACTGATTAAAACTGAATACTGTTCTTTACATTATACTAACCAAATTCAGAAATAATTATTTAATATTGCGTATATTAAGCGGCTCTTTTGTTGTACATTCTTCATATTACTGCGTAAGTAATAAAGTAATGTATGAAAAACGTAAATGGTTATAATTGATTAAGTTTTAATCAAGGAGATTTCCAAACGCAGCAGTATCTTGAATAGTGCGATGGAATAATGTTACATGAAATGATCCCCCAGTAATTTAAGAAAAGGTTTCCCCGCCCAATAGCATTATATCTATTCATCTGTTAACTGGATTCTTTCTCCGTCCAACAAATAAAAAGGAACGCACGCAAACTTTTTCACTATTCTATAACAAATGTAAAAGCAAAGTTTGAAATCGACTACATTTAAGCCAATAAGCAATATCTAAACTTATTTATAAATGGAACTTTGTCTATGTGTGTGTGTGTGTGTGTGTGTGTGTGTGTGTGTGTGTGTGTGTGTGTCCGTGTCCGTTACCTATAGACTCCAAAACTGCTGAACCGATTTTCTTGAAAATTTACACAGTTATACTATAAGCGACTGCGAGTGTTCTTTGGTAGGTTTTGTGTCGAAGTACCCCCGATAAATATCGAAAATTGATAATCAAAAAATCTGGTTATAGAAGGAGTGGTCCGATTTTAATCAAATTTGATACACTCATAGACAAAAACATAAGAAACGATATTCAGAAGTTTCAAGGTTGCAGTTCTTACAATTGTGCAGAAAATCGATAATATATATATATATATAAAAGATGTTTGTGTGTGGGTCTGTTTATCTGTCTGTGTGTCTTTTATACAAATCTACAATTTTTATTCGATTCTCATCAAGCTTCACACAAATATTCTTTAGGCTGAGTCTGAGCTCCAGGACCATGGATTAGTTTTAAAGCTTTCATTACACCCGAGCAACGCCGGGCTATACTGCTAGTACATAATATTTATTGTTGATTGCTACTCATTTGCCTCTATAAAATGAATGTTATGGGCATTTCGGCGTGGTACAATAGCTAGAAAGCTTGTCTCGCTACATCAGTTACGACTGTGTTGTAAATTTGATTCTTAATTGGTGCTCCATACCATTAGCCTTGTGCTACATCTAAGTAATGCTTAAATCACTATAAGATGACAGAAATTCCCAGTTAGTTATATTGACTTTGATTCCTATTCGGTATCAGAACTAATTAAATGCAACTAACTTATTGTCTCAGCTTTCAAAGTAGGATCATTAATTTTATCCAATTAGCGCATCTTTTGCTGCTGTGGTCACTACTCCCCTCCATCTCACTATTGTAATTCATGGAAATATTCAAGGCAAAGTAGTTCAATGGCTTGCTGATTCCTTTTACCCCTGGAATGTTGAGGCTACGCCGTGCCTCCTCAAAGAAGTTAAAGAGGCAGACCTACGAGCAAGCAATACCTTTGAATAAATCATCATCGTCATTTATTCAGTTAGCGCATGTTGCGCCGCTGTGATCACCACTTACCTTTATCTTACAGTTGTGTTTCATGGTGATATTCAAGGCAAAATAGTGCAATGGCCTGCTGGTTCCTGTTGCACCTGGAATGCTGAGGCTATGCCGTGCTTCTTTAAAGAAATTAAGGAAACAGACCTCAATGAACCACAGTAAGTAAATTCAATTCAGTGTTTCCTTCTCCTAGACTGGTTTCCAACCAAGGCTGTCGGGCCAAATCTGTCTTGCTATTTATCCATAAGAGTAAGAGATGGGGGCAATGGCTAGCAAGCTTGTTTAGATATTTCAATGACGATTGAATAGTGAGTTCAGTCCTCATTGGGCGTCACATACTTTTGGTGTCAGAATAAATTAAACGCAGTTAACTTATACATAAGTTATTGTGTCAAATTTCATAGTTGAATCATTCATTCATTTTATTTAGTTAGCACATTTTACTCTATGACTCAGCTAGGTTTAGGAAATAACCTTATTTGAGCACTTAGACATGATGTAAGGGGTAACAAGCTTGTCTCACTCAATCAATTGGGTGCTCCGTAGTTTTGACCTTATGCCGCACTAAGCTACGCTTAAAAAATCATCATAAGAGTAAGAGATGTGTTCATGCCTTTTCCAAAGGTATTCGCAATTAAATGAATACAATGAACTCGACTGGATTTCATACTAGGCGTTCTGATTCCGGAATACGAGCCACAATCCATTAATCTTCCATGCATCCATATATTGCAGGATCATCAGGATCCAAAATTCAAATCGCTCTGTCCTTTAAACATTAACCACATTTATTTTTCCGCAACGACGTGAATTTCAACTATTGTGAGATATGTGTGCGTGCAGGCATAAATTAAACAATATATGGAAACGTTCTTTATGTTAAGTAATCTTTTCTTTTCTTTTTTTAGTCATTTCACCTTAGACAGTAAAACCACTAAGGCACAAGCGGTTACATAGTGTGAAAGAACAAGAGAAAAGAAGAAACATTATTAAGCAGCGAGAACAATAAAAGAAGAGTAATAATGAAGATTGTAGATAACGATTAACATTGAATTTAAATTTTTGAAGATCAAAGTTAGCTGGAAAGAATGGGACGGGAAGAAATTTCCATAAACGAGAATTGCGAGCAAAGGCTCGATAAATGTGGTTCAACATAGTTTTCATGCACATATCTTACTTTTTGTTTTATTTTACATTAAAGGTTTACCCAATACAAATCCGAAGAGCCACTCAGAGTGTTACTGAATGAGGTTGTTGTCTGGACATGAGGAAGACGTAACTACAGGTTATGAGAATATATAGGAGGGATACTTGGGGCAAGTTATGACTGTAGTGATCAGGAAAGAATCATCTCCTGAGTTTGTTTCACAAAGTAAAACCAGTCTACCGCAGAAAGCAATGGCAACCTACTGCGGGATAATCTTCTGCCCAGTCAGTCATGTCTCTATCGAGAAATGATCGCCCAAGCGTGTATCACGTATGGCACTTAACTGACTGACTATTAAGGAGCGAGAACAAAAATATGAAAAAAAAAACTTGATGTCATCTAAAGACAAAAACAAATCTATTTTTTTTTTTTTTTAAAAAGGGGAAAGCAAATTTAAATTCTTAAACCATCAAAATAGGCTCGTTTTGTTATTGGCAAAATCCTCTTGTTCAATGTCAAAACCTTAATTCAAATACCCTTTTTGATAAATTCAAAAATCTATCAAATATTTTTTTAAGGCCCAACCTTGTACATCATCAATGATACGTAGTTCTAATCTTTAATATGAAACACCAAATCCGTTATCATATTTAAAGGGCGTATAAACGTCTTGAAAACAATACAATCTCAGTCTGACGAGATTCTAATTCAGTAATTATAACGCACGGCAACTCTCTCTCTCTCTCTCTCTCTCTCTCTCTCTCTCTCTCTCTCAACCCCCCCTCCGCCACCGACGTAAATTTGATCTTGCAGTTTTGTTTCCGCAATTTAAAATAATGTTTATAGGTTCTTTTCATTTCGGTCTATTTACCATCTCTCACTCCCGCTCTCTATCCCACATCTGTTCCAATCGATTCATTATTGGGTGTGTCTCACATCTGGACAGACGTATAGATGTTCTGTTCACGTGCCTACCAAACCAGTTGCAATCAACAGGCCATGAAAGAAAAAGTAACTAAGATAATTTACGAGAGTCACAAATGACAAATTTCAGTTTGGTGTCTACTGACGTGTAAACATGTGAATCAAGCAAAAGAGGCGAAGGTAACTCGTTCAGAAAGAAACACTTTTGCTTCACCTCGGGAGGCAGGGTCAGTAAAACTAATTGGCAAAATATCTTTAACTTTGTATATACAAAATGGTTAAAACCATAAAATCTCCTCTCTGTCTTTCTCTTTTTAAAAAAAATACTGCAATAAAGGCAATAAAGCCACTCATTGTGGTGCATTGGATATCGGCTCGGAACGAGAAATGGGGGAGCCGAGTTCGAATTCCAGCTGAATTCATTGCATTCACTTACGCGCAAATACCCTTGGGAAAGGTATTAATCCGTCTATTCCTTCCAGTTATGGGCTAAATAACAGGAGAGATTGGGTTCTATAGCCTTGGTAGGCAACCAGTCTACCGCAGAAAGCAATGGCAACCTACTGGGGGATAATCTTCTGCCCAGTCAGTCATGTCTCTTTCGAGACATGATCGCCCAAGCGTGTATCACGCACTTAACTGACTGACTATTAAGGAGCGAGAACAAAAATATGAGTAATCAAGAAGACATTACATAACAATTGACATTGCATTTAAATTTTTGAAGATCAAACTTGAATGGGAATCAAGAGACCGGAAGATAAAAGAAATTGTTAACAGTGAACTTACGATTATATTTGGTTTGAGAAAATGAAATGATAATTTTAATGCCTTGTCTCTTCAAGATGCAGTCGATCATGACTCCACACTTTCCTTTTCTTTATCTGTAAACAACCATGCCTTCTCCACGTTTTTGAATTCAAATTAGACCTTTCTAGAATGTCGCCCAGGGATAATTGACCTAGTCTATCCTAGTATTTAACCCATTGTTGACAGGAAACGATGGAACCATTAGCCTGAAAGTGGAGCACCGTCTTCGCTCTGCTTTGTGAAACCAACTCCCAAAGGAATACTTTCCCCGATCCCTACAATCTTAATTTGTTCAAATCTAGGCTTAACCGTTATTTATACCCACAAATTGTGCTTTTTACTTTGTAAACTTGAGTGGCTCCTGGGAATTGTGCAAGGTTAACATTATTATAATGTTTAAACTGTTTTAACTTAAATTGCTGATAATAGTTTTACTGCCCAGACATCCAGTGTATGACTTATAAGAGTCTAATCTTTTCATTCATTCACTCATTCATTAGGGCAGCTTTTTTTCTTTGTTCTTAAACTATTAATAGTTCTTTATCTTCGAAGACTCGATAAATGTGGTTCAACATAGTTTTCATGCACATGTCTTACTTTTTGTTTTATTTTACACTAAAGGTTTACCCAATACGAATCCGAAGAGCCACTCAGAGGGTTACTGAATGAGGTTGTTGTCTGGACATGAGGAAGACATAACTACAGGTTATGAGAATATATAGGAGGGATACTTGGGCAGGTTATGACTGTAGTGATCAGGGAAGAATCATCTCCTGAGTCTGTTTCACAAAGTAACTGTGAAACGAACTTCCTTCTTATCAATGGACTGCAAATGGAAATGAGGATGATTCATCCCTATCTGAACTTATGGTACTTAGATACCACTCGCCACGGAAATAGCGACAGACTTACGGCCTTTCCTCTGCGAAAAGTTGAAAATAATTAATCGCTCGCAAGGCCGCATAAACTTTTTCGAATTATGTTGAGGCCGGAAATACTTTTAATAAAACCTCAAGTAGCGGCAGTCCAGATCTGGCAGCTGACCTCTATCTATGTCTGGTGTGTCTTTTGTAAATTTAAGCACGAAAGACTGGTGCTACTGAATGCTTAATTCAATTTTAGAAGTAATCATTACTTCCTTGCTATCTTAATAGTAACAAAAGACGGGTCACAGTTGAATTTGATAAAGGAAGGTTTTCCAGTAAATTAATGCCGAATGAAGTCCTAACAGCTTAATCTTAATGCCTATAGAGTATTTTATAGAATAAACAACTGCTAATAAACTCGATGTTTTATCCTAAAAAACAGTACCAGTGCTTGTTCTAATTTAGAACAAAAAATATTTTTTTAAATAACAACGCACATTTCCATTCCTGCATAGGAGAATAAACTACAATCAACAGCAAGGCCACTGATCGGAAGATGAAAGGTTTTGAGGAGTCCTGCGTATGGCAATAAACTACATCTGACAACAAGGCTATTGATTTAGTTATTAGAGGTTTTGAAGAGTCTTGAACATGACAGTAAACTACATCTGACAGCAAGGCCTCTTATAGGGAGATTGAAGGTTTTGAGGTGCTTAGAACCACCTCTTAATTAATGTTGTTCTCGGGTCCACCTTCAGCTAGGGTAATAATGCCGGCTAGGTTCCCCACTATGAGCAAATAGTGACTTCTAACGAAAGACAAAAATACGTTTTTTATAGTAAAAAATATAATACATTTTTATATAAAAAAATTGCCAACAATACCTATTTATAGTAAAATGTCCAACCGTACATTTTGAAAGCAGAATGACCCAAAAATGACCAAAATACCAACAATATATATATATATATATATATATATATATATATATATATATTGCTGGTATTTTGGCCATATATATATATATATATATATATATAAAACAAGGGGATCATTGCGGTAAAGTATAGAAAAGATATATATTTGCCATAAACAAGTAAATATGATTTATATATGAAAAGCTATACCTACGCGAATGTAACTCAGAAGGCGAAACCAATTATCAGCAATAATAACAAAATAGAAAAATATAGAGCAGTTGGTGTAGCAAGGAAGAAACGACTGGCCAAAATTCAGAAAAATTCTAAAAAGACATACACGGCTGAAACCTTCCAAAAAGAAATAGTAAATAAATCGGAAGAACCCATTTCAAACCCACATAACACAGCTTACCTATATAAACTCAAAATCTCCACCTAAACCCCATTACATAAAAATTCACAAAGTTCACCAATCTACGCACCAACTCTTAAAATAAAAATCTTCCGAAAGAGCCCCAAGAAACATGCCCAACCAACAAAAGTACGCCAATAACACCTACGGAAAATAAATTGTAGATCTTGGAGAGAATGTATGATTCTTCTTCTTCTATGTGCCATGTCATTCCAAGACGCAGGGGATCGTGGCCTGCCTCGTCTCCCTATCCCTGGTGTGCTCTTAGCACGCTTTCTCCTGTTACCCCACCCAAACTTTGCTCTTCCATCCACTTGCTCAGGTCAGTCAAGTATGTTACATACTGCTTTTCCTTGTCTCTCGCTCTATCTGAACTGTGAGTATCAGATTCTCCAGTTCTCCTTCCTCATTACATGTCCCACGAACTTTAACTGTTTTTCCTGGTGCTCAATATTAGTTTCCTTCTAGTTTTCATCCTTTCCAAAGCTTCATCATTGCTCACATGCTCGAGCCATGATATCCGCACCATCTTTCTGTAGAAGCACATTTCAGTTGCTTCAAGCTTCTCCTTCATCTTTGATGAGATTGTTCAGCATTCACTGCCATACTAAAAAACAGATATCACATGCAAATCTAGTGTTCTCTTCTTTGTTTTGTTACTAGCGAATTTTTCCTATCTCTCAATACTCAGTTTCTGAAATGCGTCCTTCGCCATGCCAATTCGCCTTCGGATCTCAGTGTCGCACTTTCCGTTTTTTGTTAGAATACTTCCCAGTTAATTTAATTCTTGTACTCTTGATTTTAGTATCCCCCACCTGTAATTGGCATTTTGAGCTCTTCTGTTTGCTGATGACCATGCTTTCGGTTTTCTTGTAGTTTATTTGTAGTCTTTTCTTTCGACTTTCTTCAGTTACATTCTTTACGAGGTCTTGTAGTTACCTTTCCCTGTTTGCTATCAGCACTGTATCATTTGCGTATATTCTGTTGTTCAGATTGTGACCACCGATTACGAATCCTGGCATAACTTTAAGGACCTCATAATAGTCTCGCTGTACGAGTTGAATAGATCCGGTGAAAAGACATTCTTGTCTTACGCCCCTTTGTATATTTGTATATCTGCTGAATTCGTTTCCTGTCCATATGCAGAAGGTTTGCTGCTAGTAGAGGTTCTTTCCCAAATACGTCGAGGTTGCTGAGCATTTTTAACAATACTTTGTGACGTATTTTGTCAAATGCCTTTGCATCGTCTATAAAACACAGGTACACGTCCTCTTTTATTCGTATTTCCCTTTCTGATAGCATCCTAAGAATAAATATTGAATTCCTTGTTCCAGTGTCCTTGACGAAACCACACTGTTCTTGTCATTTCTCTAACCTGATTCTGCTTCTGCTTCGTGTTCTATTTATCAGAATTCATATAATGAAGTTTTATTATGTGGCTCATTAAACTGTATGTTCGACTGAGTTCTCATTCATTTGAACCTAGCTTCTTAGGCAGATCTATAAAAATTGATCTTCTTAGGTCGTTTGGTATTAAACCACTATTGTATATTTCATTTATTATTTCTGCAATTTTCTGTATGCCGAAATCGCCTAAGGCTGTCAGCGTCTCTATTACAATGCTGTCTGTTTCAGTTGCTTTGTTTCTATTCATTTGGGCCATTGCAGCTTCCACTTCTGATTTTAATATTTCCGATCCTTCAGCATCTTTTTTATTGTCAGTTGCTCTCTCTCTTATCGTGGAAGAGATATTTTTTTATATTCTTCTCATCACTGAGGCGTTTCTCTTTTTCTAATATAATCATTTCATCTTTCGGTTTTAGAATTCCTCTTGAGGAGCATTTTCTTTGTCTTGTTAGTTCCCTTATTTCTTTATGCATGCATCCTTTATTAGTCTTGCTTAATCTCTCTGCTTCTGCACATTTGTTGTTAAGCCATTCCTCTTTAGCCTGTCTACATTTGGTTCTTATTTCTTTGTGTAGTTTCTTGTATTCTGTTCTATGTCTTGGCATAGTCTTCTGTCTCCTTTGCATCATGTCAAGAAGCTCTTCAGTCACCCACTGCATTTTTCTTCTACGTCTGATTTCCTTCGGGACAATTTTGTTTGCTGATGTCACTAGCGCTTCACATTTCGAGTTTTCGTTTTTTTATTTGTTCCTCGTATTTGTTTCTCTCACTGTCAGTGTATTTTTCTGCATGCTGAGGTCATCCGCAAGTATGTTGTATTGCAGTCTGAATGCTGCACTAGGCTCCTTCAGTCTCCGAAGTTTCACCCTTAGTTTGCAGATAACTGAGAGAGCGGTCGCTTCCACAGTCAGCGGTTGGATAGGTTTTGCATTGAACCAATGCGTTCCTGAATCTCCTTTTTATGGTTATATAATCAATTTGGTTTTTCGTGTAGCCTCCTAGGCTTCTCTACATTCATTGGGTGTTCTTGAAACCAGGTGTTGGTTATTACCTAGTCATTTGTTGTACACCACCCTACCCATTTTTCTCCTTGGTTGTTGTGGATTCTTAATTCAAAGTTGCCAGTTGTCTCCACTTCCCTCCCCTTACCTACATTGGCATTCAAGTCTCGTAAGATGATTCTAATTTCTTGTGTTTTACACTGAGCCTTGGTATTGCCCAGTTTGGAGTAGAAAGATTCTATTTCTTCCTCAGTGCTTTGCGTTGTTAGACGACTGTAATAGTCTTGTTGAAAAGTCTCCCTTTCAGTTTGATCAAGAGGATTCTTTCGGAGGACTCTTAGTATCCCAGAACGTATTTCTTCATTTCTTCGTCCAGCATTAAGACGACTCTCTTTTCGTTATTTTTACCTCCTGTGTATATTATCTTGAGGTTGTCGCTGCTGAAGTCTCTAATGTTAGGCCATCTAGTTTCGCATATATTCCCAGAATATTGATGTTCAATCTCCTCATCTCCTACTTGACATTCTCGAGTTGGCCACAGTTGCGACGTTCTATGTCCTTAGGGTAATTTTTTGTTTGTTGCGCACAGTCGCAGGGTAACAGTCCAGACACCTGTTGCTCATGCCGTTCCTTTCCGGGAGAAGAGCAGACTTCAAAGAAATATGTTCCCTTTACGCCGTTAAAACTAAAATAAAAATACAAAGATAGGACATAGAATCATTTAATATAACTGTCGTGGACTAAAACCAAATTGCAACGAATTACTCATGCTACTAATATTGGATGCTATTGTTATTTGTTTACAAGAAATATTTATTTAAAAAAAAGACCACATTAATATGACAAACAAGTGTATCCCTACTGTAAAAAATAACGGCAAAATACTTGAGAGGATTGTTATCTGTTTCTTCACAAGTTATTCCAGGCTAAGTGTGAAACAGGAGGGAATATATACTCCCGCATCAGTAAGAATCCAAGGGTGTCGGACAAACATAATCTTGCTGCCGATCTTGAGAGGGATCTACACTCTGTGGTGAATTGGGGTAAGAAGTGGCTTGTAAATTTCAATGCGTCTAAGACCAAGCTGCCGTCTGTCAATCACCACAGGCAAGCTCTCCTGCCCCCCATAAGCATGGACCAAGCGAGTTTCCCTGAAAGCATTACTCTGCGCTTCCTCGGCCTTACCCTCTCCTCTGCTCTCAAGTGGAATCACTACATAGCGAAATCCACTGCTAAGAAAGTTGGGTCACTGTGTTGGGCCAAGATGTTTTTCCCACCTGCATATATACAAATCAACCATTCGTCCTTGCATGGAGTACTGCTGCCACATATGGTCAGGTGCCCCCGCTGTACATCTCCGTGTTCTTGACAGGCTCCAAAGGAAAATCAGTAATGTGATAGGTATCGGTATGGATGGACCGGAAATACTAAAATCCGAAGTGGAAGCTGCAATGGCCAAAATGAACAGAAACAAAGCAGCTGGCCCAGACGGCACAGTGATAGAGCTGCTGATAGCCTTAGAAGAATATGGCATAGAAAAACTTACCGACATAATAAACGAAATTTATAGCAGCGGAATAATACCAGACTACCTATGCAAGTCGATATTTATAGCACTGCCGAAGAAACCAGGTGCAAACGAGTGTGAACTGCACAGAACTATCAGCTTAATGAATCACATTACAAAACTGTTTGTCAGAATCCTGATGAATAGAGCGAGAAGCAGAATCAGGCCAGAGATAGGGCAGGAACAGTGCGGGTTCGTCAATGACACTGGAACAAGGAATGCCATATTCATGATTCGGATGCTCTCCGAAAGGGCAATACAAATGAAGAAAGACTTGTACCTATGTTTCATTGACTATGCGAAGGCATTCGACAAGATACGACACAAAGAATTGATGGAGATGCTCGGCAGCCTCAACATTTGCGGCAAAGACATAAGAGTAATCAAGAATCTCTACTGGCAGCAAACGGCCTGCATACGGACAGGTAACGATTTCAGTAGATTTACAAAGATAGAAAGAGGCGTAAGACAAGGATGTGTATTTTCACCGGATTTGTTCAACCTGTACAGCGAAAATATTTTGAGGACCCTAGATGACACGCCAGGATTTGTTATTGGAGGCCACAATTTGAACAACATAAGGTATGCAGACGATACAGTGCTGATTGCGGACACGGAAAGGAAACTACAAGACCTCATACAGAAGGTAGCGGTGGAGAGTGAAAAAAATAGGACTATAAATAAACTTTAAGAAAACTGAGTGCATGGTCATCAGCAAAAGGTACAACCCAAAATGCCAAATACAGGTGGGGGATACCAGAATCAAGCAAGTACAAAAATTTAAATACCTAGGAAGTGTTCTAACAGGAGATGAAAAGTGCGACACGAAGATCCGAAGGCGAATTGGCATGGCAAAGGACGCGTTCCAGAAGCTGAGCAAAGTACTAACACACAGGAGAATCTCACTAGAAACAAAGAAAAGAGTGCTGGACTGCTACGTGATCTCAGTTCTTCAATACGGCAGTGAATGCTGGACAATATCATTGAAAATGAGGACAAAACTGGAAGCAGCGGAAATGTGGTTCTACAGAAGGATGCTGCGGATATCGTGGACTGAGCATGCAAACAACGAAAGAATAGCAACAAAAATAAAATTGATACTGAGCATCAGGAAGAGACAACTGAAGTTCCTAGGACACTCAATGAGGAAGGAGAGCTTGGAGAACCTGATACTGACTGGCCATATAGAAGGAAAGAGAGACAGAGGAAGGCAGAGGATAACATATTTGCAGGGCCTGATCAGGTGTTTGACGGAACGAGGGTTGACAGGAGTAACAGGAACAAACATACTAAGAGCCACAAGGGATAGGGAGACGTGGAGAACCATGATCGCCTACGTCCTGAAGGGACAGGGCACATAGAAGAAGAAGAAGAAGAAGAAGAAGAAGAAGATAGGTACCGACTTGGCAGCTCGACTACACCGACGTGATGTAGCTTCCCTTTGTCTGTTCTATAAATACTTCCATGGCTTCTGTTCCAACGAGCTTGAGTCACTGGTGCCTCCGCAATAGGTGTTTACTCGTGCAACCAGACTGGCAACTGGGTCTCACCTATTCACAGTTAGATCAACCAAATGCAGACAATTCTACTCCCGCAGCTTCTTTTCCCGCACTTCCCGCCTGTGGAACTCGCTTCCTTATTCTTGCTTTCTTGACGGCTACAACCTCCAGGAATTTAAATGCAAAGTCAATTCTCATCTTTTAACTACTTGCCCTTACTTCTTTCCAAACTGTCCTATAGATCCCTTTCCTTTCTCTCGCCTTCGCCATTACACCTGTATTCCCATCCTTCTCTTGCTCCTTTCTAACTGGTTCGTCTTTCTCCTCATTCTCCTCTAATCCTTTTACTCTTATGTAGCCACCCCCCTGCACATCAGTGGCGTTCCCGCCTTGCTCGGGGCGATATGATTAAAAAATATATATATATTGCCACTATAAAAAGACAAAAAAATGTTAACACCCATAATGATGGTATTGTTTTTTAAATTGAAAAACGAGCTGGCCATCTGCTTTTGCACCTTACTCAACAGAGCTAAATCGAGGTGAATAAAGAATTTACACAGAGAGGGCTTGAAAAACTGAATTATATATATATATATATATATATATATATATATATTCTTCGCTACTCGACGACATACTTATTGCAAAAAAAATAAAATAATAAGGCACTGTTAAAGAGCAAACAGCGGCAAGAGTTTTCATAACTGGTAGTAAAGTTTAATAGCTGTTAATAAAGAGAATGAACTGAGCCGACGCTGTCGCGCACTTGTATCTCTAATAAACTGATCTGACTCTGCCTCATTATTGTCTCTCTCTATGAGCGTCACAGGAAGAATATATATATATATATATATATATAAAGTAGTATCCTTGGTACTTTGTAAGGTTAATTCCACAGGAGATTGAATAGATATAAGATTCCATAGCAAAATGGAAATTACACTTAAAAGTTTGATTCGGGGAAAAACTCCCAATCATTAATTTAATTTGAGATGAAGTTGTACTAACACTATCATGTTTATAAATACGGGTATGTGTATGTATGCCTATATATGTGTATATGTTTACACTAAACAAATCAGAAACAACCTTAAACCAGTTAAATTCAAACCACCTAAACCCATTAACCTTTCTTTCACTAATATCCGAGGCATTCGTACTAACTTTCCTAGTGTAGAAGCGTTCCTGCATGAAAAGTCCCATGACATCCTTGTGCTCTGCGAAACTAACCTCAACTCAGCTATTCCCTCCTCTGACCTCTCCATCCCTGGTTATCTTCCCCTTTTAAGGAAGGATTCCACTGTCCACATGCATGGGCTGGGTGTCTGTCAGCGAACACCTCCCCATAGCTATGGTGATTTCACTTGAATCTACTGACCACTAATACATATGTGTACGCCTGTCTCTCCTCAGTTCGGTTAGTTACCTATTCTTTCTTTACCGTTCTCCCTCCTCTCCTGACGGCTCCCTACTAGATAGCATTGCTGACAACATAGATAAGGCTATTTCCTATCACCCATTCGCCCACATATTTGTATTTGTATTTGGAGACCTCATTGCCCATCACTCTGAGTGGCTTGAAAACGCCGTTACTGATCCAGCGGTTATTCACGCCATGAACTTCGCTATTTCCCAATCCCTTACGCAAGTGGTGGACTTCCCCACTCGCTTCCCAAGCACTCCCTCGGGTCATTTCTCACTACTAGATATATGTTTCACCTCTGCGCCTGACGCCTGTCAAGTCTCGCAGCTTTGCCCTCTCGGCAACTCCGACCACGCTGTAGTCTCTATCAGTATTTCTTCACAATCTCACTCCCCCCAGGAGCCCCCTACCTATAGGACCTACGACCTCTACCAAAAAGCTGACTGGGGTGCCTTTCGCGATTTCCTCTGCGACGTACCTTGGGGAAAAGTGTTCGCCCTATAAGTTGATGACTGTGCTTCTGAGGTCTCGTCATGGGTGAAAGCTGGCATTGATGCCTTCATACCCACCAGGAAGTATTGCTTAAAACCTCATTCCTCTCCGTGGTTCTCTCCGGCCTGCTCAGCCGCCATTGCCCACAGGAACCATTACTTCCGTCTATTTCGGAGACAGTCATCTGATCACAATAGGCGCCTGTTCATATCTGCTCGCAATGAGTGCAAGAGAACTCTAAATGACGCCAAACGGTTTGCCGAGAGAATGCGACAGCGCATATCTGACCGTAAGTTTCGCTCCAAGGACTATTGGAGGATTTGCAAACGAGTGCTCAACAATAGGAAATTCTCAAGACCTCCTTTAATCCATGAGTTTGAGGTTCTCACGTCATCTGCGGACAAAGCTGAGTGCTTTGCCTGCAGATTCTCATCCAACTCCACATTTGACTCGTCCGGAGTACACCCACCCGACTTCCCTATTAGAACTGAGGCCAAACTGCACGACGTATATATTACCCCGACAGTAGTATCCTGAGTAATTTCAAAACTCGTCCCCCATAAGGCGTGTGGAGACGATGGAATCCCGGTGATAGTCCTTAAGAGGTGTGCTCCTGAACTTTCCCCTGTCCTCTCTAAACTATTTAACTACTGACTTTCTGCTTCCTGCTTTCCTGCATGCTGGAAGTTCTCTTCAGTCGTTCCTGTATTTAAGAATTGTGGTGAACCCTCGGACCCATCCAACTATCGCCCTATCAGTCTTCTACCGATATTCGGGAAAGTATTCGAGGCCATAATCAATGCTGAAATAGTTCATCATCTCACTGCCCACAAACTCTTCTCTGATAGGCAATATGGATTCCGCTTTGCCAGGTCCACGGCCGACCTGCTAACAACCGTAACGGAGTACATGCTACAGGCCCTTGATGAGTCTGATGAGGCTCGCGCGGTTGCTCTGGGCATCTCCAAGGCTTTTGACAGGGTTTAGCACTCTGGCCTCCTATGCAAACTACGGGGTTACGGTATTACCGGTCGCCTGCTTGACCTAATCCAATCTTTCTTAAATAACCGCAAAATGAAGGTCGTTTTGAATGGGCGTGCCTCTTCGTCCTACAACACGAATGCTGGTGTCCCACAGGGCTCTATCCTGGGCCCGACGCTCTTTCTTATTTTCATCAACGACCTCCCAGATGAGATCAAGTCCCAAGTAGGCATCTACGCAGATGACACTACAATATACTCCTGCACCAGTAAGAAACCTGTCGTGGCGGACAGACATAATCTCGCTGCTGACCTTGAACGAGATCTACACTCTGTGTTGAACTGGGGCAAGAAGTGGCTTGTCAACTTCAACTCATCCAAGACCAAGCTGTTGTCTGTCAACCATTACAGGCAACCTCTCCTGCCTCCCATAAGCATGGACCAAGCGATTCTCCCGGAGAGCAATACACTACGCCTCCTCGGATTAACCATCTCCTCAGACCTCAAATGGAACCTCTATATTGATTCCATAGCAAAATCTACTGCTAAGAAGGTTGGGTCACTATGTCGATCCAGGATGTTTTTTCCGCCTGAATCCATCCTGCATATATACAAGTCAACCATGCGTCCGTGCATGGAGTACTGCTGCCATTTATGGTCAGGCGCCCCTGCTATTCTCCTCAGTGTTCTTGACAGGCTCCAAAGGAGAGTCTGTAATGTGATATTTACTGATCTGGCGGCTTGACTGCAGCCACTTCCCCATCGTCGAAATATGGCCTCCCTTTGTCTGTTCTATAAATACTTTCATGGCTTCTGCTCCGACAAACTTAAGTCACTGGTGCCTCCTCAACAGGCGTTTACTCGTGCAACCAGACTGGTAACTAGGTCCCACCCATTCACAGTCAGGTTAGCCAAATGCAGACGACAATTCTACTTCTGCAGCATCTTCTCTCGCACTTCCCGCCTGTGGAACTCGCTCCCGTATTCTTGCTTTCCTGACGGCTACAACCTCCAGAAATTTAAATGCAAAGTCAATAGTCATCTACTAACCATTAGACTCTAGCTCTCTCCCCACCCCCGTATAACCTTCCCTTTCTCTCCACCTATGCATCTGTCATTGCACCTGCTTTCTCAGCTTTCTATTGCTGCTTTCTAACCAGCTTGTACTCCTCACTTCTTTTCTAATTAATTTTTTTACAATTATGTAGTCCCCTGCACATCAGTGGCATTTCCGCCTTGCTCGGGGTGAAATGATTAAATATATATATATATATGCGAGCGTGTGGATATGTAGGTAGGGTATACGTTATATGTGTGTATGGGTGTATTTAGACATTGATATGTACCTGTATGTATATGCGTGTCTGTATATATATATATATATAATTTATTTTTTATTTTCGCGTGAATGTGCGTGTGCATGTAAAAATTTACGTAGTTATATACAAGTAGGTTAGCAACTAAAGATTAATATGCAAGCAAGTTTATAACAAATTCCTTAAACAACCCTCCAATGCGTGCAATACTCCGTTAAAGTCTTTATATCCATTAATTTATTTGTATTTTTATAATTTTATTAATTATTGTTATCACGATTATTATTATTATTATTATTATTATTATTATTATTATTATTATTATTAATAATAATAATAATAATAAGTTTTATGAAATAGTATTATTGGTATGGTCAAGAATAATAATTAGCACTTATCTCCGGTTGTTGTTTTTTTGTTGTTGTTGTTGTTGTTGTTGTTGTTGTTGTTGTTGTTGTTGTTGTTGTTTTTTGTAACATTCTCATCATGCACAATAAAAATATTATTGTCATAAAACCAAAACGATCGGAGATTATTATGCACAAGTTGAATATATTTTTATGTCCGTTAAAATTAATATAAAAATCTGACAATTCAATTCTTCTAGTGAAAATACGGCCCCTAAATTTACTGTCATGTATTTGAGAATGGCCAGCTAAAAGTTCAGTCTAAGGTCATCTTATCGCTTGAGATAGAAACACAGCCTCCCGTAATAACTAACACTGTAAATCTAACCCCGTCGCCCAGGTTTTTTTGTTTTTTTTTTTTGTTTTTTGTTTTTTTGTCTTCCCACGATTCGTTTTGTCTGGATGTGAGGAATTTGGTCTGAAGAGCGGTCTGT